>PVJH01004191.1:0-129411 GCA_004026705.1 Nesogale talazaci
CAAAAAGTGATATTAAATCCAAGACAGGGACGGTATGAGAGACATGGTAGGCATTGATCCAGGGCAATATAATCGAGATGACTTACTGAAACCCAAATGAAGGCTGAGCATAATAGTGGACAAGAGGAAAGTAAAAGGAAATAGAGCAAAGAACTAAGAGACGAAGGGCATTTATAGAGTTCTAAATACAGAGAGGTACATATGGGAATATATTTTATATAACGATGGAGAAACAGATTTATGTGTATATATTTGTAGGTTTAGTATGAAGGTAGCAGATGGACATTGGGTCTCCACTCAAGTACTCCCTCAATGCAAGAACATCTTGTTTTATTAAACTCGCATTCCATGATGCTCACCTTCACGACACAATCACTGAAGAGAAAGTGGGGGCATAGGCAAATGTGGTGAAGAAAGCTGATGGTGCCCCACCATCAGAAGATACAGTGTCTGGGGCTTGAAAGATTTGAAGAGAAACAAATGGTCAACTGGCTGAGAACAGAGAAGCACATCAGCCAGAGTGACCATGAGGTGTCAATGGGATCAGTTATGAGGCATCAAAGAACAAAAAATCATATTATTGTGAATGAGGGGGACTGGGGAGTGGGGACCCAAAGCCCATCTGTAGGCAACTGAACATCCCCTTACAGAAGGGGCTTGAGGAGAAGACAAGTCACTCAGGGTGCAGTGTAGTAAACATACAACTTTCCTCTAGTTCTTTAATATTTCCTCCCCACCTATTATCATGATCCCAGTTCTGCTTTACAAATCTGGCTATACCAGAGGACGTACACTGGAACAGACAGGAACTGGAAACACAGGGAATCCAGGAAAGATAAACCCTTCAGGACCAGTGGTGAGAGTGGTGATACTGGGAGGATGGAGGGAAGCTGGAGTTGAAAGGGGAACTGATTGCAAGGATCTACATATAACCCTAACCTTGGGGAGGGGGAAGGGACAACAGAAAAGGGAGACATCAGACAGTGTAAGGCATGAAAAAATAATAACAATTTATAAATTAGGAAGTATTCATGAGGGATGGGGTTCAGGGAGGGAAGGGAAAATATGAGGAGCTGATAGCAAGAGCTCAAGTAGAATGCAAATGTGTTGGGAATGATGAGGGCAACAAATGTGCCTGACACAATGGATGGATGGATGGATGGATGGATGGATGGATGGATGGATGGATGGATGGATGGATGGGTTGTGATAAGAACTGTACAAGTCCCCAATAAAATAACTTTTAAGTCATTTAAAAAATAAAGAGATTCACTTAAAGTCTACCAAAAAGATTTAACAATGCTTAATTCCAGGCTGGCATATAGACATTTTCAATGAATGTTACCTAAATGAAATGATCGTAAACATAACAACCACAAATACTTCCAAATGTGTAAACTAAAAATAAATCCCTGCTTGGCCATAGCCCAATGGTTCTTATCCAGAGGCAATTTTGCTTGCTGGCAGATATTTAACACTACCTGGAGACATTTTGGGGAGAAAGATGAGGCTGCCTGTTCCCATAAAGATTTTGTCTGAAAAATTCACAGGAGCAGGAAGATTCTGTCCTATAGGATCATTATGAGTCAGAATTGGCTGAATTGCAGTGAGTTTTTGTTTTTGTTTTGTAGATATTCTTAGTTATCACAACCAAAAATAGGGATATGTAATGAGTAGTGAGATGAGGCTTGCCAGCTAAAATCCTGTAGTACACAGGAAGTTCCTCACTCCAAAGAGTGAGGACCACACCAATATGTCAATAATGCCAAAGTAGACTACTCCTACTTATAAACCCTAAACAAAACAAAGAAAGGTTAATATAAAACTCAAGCATACTATGACGCTATTGCATTGGACCAATGGACAAAAATGTGACTAAAACGTCTTTTCATAAAGTAACCTCCATCAAAAAGGACCTGAATATGTGCAGATCCTGTGACATATCTTCAATATCTAAACTCCACCCCCTCATGTGGTTGCTGGAAAATTCATCTGGTATCGACTACCCAGAGGGCAACTGCTTAGTCAAGAAGGGCAAAATGGGAAGGACTTGTGGTTTAGGAGTCATTTTAAAAATAATGTATTTCCAGTCACTGATATACATTATTAGAGAAGAGAGACTGAGAGGTTGGTAGAGGGGGAGTTCTTAGTTCTTTATGCTTCTTAAGAGTATGTATCTTCAAGAGTTGATAAGTTGGGGTTAGTAAGCAGTCATAAAGGTGCTGTATGTGGGAATCCTGTTGGGTCACGCATGAGTTTGTCTACTTTAAATTGCAGGGGCTAATTTTAGGACTAACATTTTCTTGTTCAATTTTGGCAGCACTTCATGCTTGATTTATTATCTCTGTTACATTTAGTCGTTTAGGAGATACCTAAGGTACAATGGGGTTGCAGTCTTCTGAAAGAGTCTGAACTTTAAGCGATCTCTTCACTCCAAGTACAGGGCGGTTTCCTCACTATATCTCTGTATCACTTCCCCACATCTACACTATTAGCTCACCCGACAGCATAGAACTCTTTATTTTATCTATTTTTGATCATTTTATTGGGAGTTCAAGCAACTCATCACAATCTATACATACATCCATTGTGTCAAGCACATTTGTACATTTGTTGCCCTCATCATTCTCAAAACATTTGCTTTCTACTTGAGTCCATGGTAACAGTTCCTCATTTTTCCCTCCCTCCACGACCTCCCCATTCATGAACCTTTGATAATTTAAAAATATTATTATATCATATCTTATGCTGTACAGTGTCTACCTTCACTCACTTTTCTGTTGTCCATCTCCCAGGGAGTGGGTTATATGTAGATCCCTTTCAACTTCACCTTCCCTCCACCCTCCCAATATTGCCACTCTGACAAATGGTCCTGAATGAAGGGCTCATCTGTCCCATATTCTCAGTTCTTGTGTGTACCAGTGTACATCCTCTGGTCTAGCAGGATTTGTAAGGTAGAAATGGGATTATGATTATGGGAGTGAGGAAACACTAAAGAACTAGAATAAAGTTGCATGTTTCATCACTGCTGCACTGCACCCTGACTGGTTCATCTCCTTAAGTCCCTTCTGTCAGGAGATGTCCAGTTACCTACATGTGGGCTTTGGGCCCTCACTCCACACTCCCCCTCATTCACAATGATATCAAATTTTGTTCTTTGATGTCTGATGCTCTTTATACCACTTCTGTCTGCTGGTCATCATCATTTGTTTCAGTGTATTTTTAACTGGATTGTGAATTTGAAAATATATAAATCAAATTTCATATTTCTGCCTAGCCAAATAATAATTATCTCTTAAGTATTCAATATATGTCTAAGGACCTTTCATGTTTTTGAATTTTATTATAAAATATACAAAATGTAAAAATTATAAGAGATCAAGGTTAACAACACAAAAATGTACTTCATGCCATATTGGAAATGTATTAATAATCATGTTGAACCAGTAGTGGTAATTTTCAAAATTTTGTTCATTTTCAACATTTCTGAGATCCCTGTAGATTTTGACATATTATTTATGGGTCAAAATTCTATTAAAAGACATTTTACTTTTATGAACACACTAGCCTGATTTTTTTATTTCTCTTTTTTCATTTTGCTTTGTCTTTTCATTTCCACCGATACATGCAAATTGATTGCTTTGCTATATCAAATGATGGAAAGTGTGAGTTCATGTCGTGGGCAAAATAAAATAAAATCTTCATGTGGAAACAACAAAAAGGACATTATACTTTGTCCATAATAAGTTATGTGCCAGGGCCACATTCAATCCCTATGTCCATCAAATTTTTAAATTCCATGCTCCAAGTCTGCCTGCTTCTGATGAATGATGATGAGAATACCGGAGGAAGAAACATGGGACGCCCATATCTTGTAAACTAAATGTAGCTATACTTTCAGCTTCTATCTATAGTAATAAACAAAGGTGTCTTTTTTCAATCACAATGATGCAGATAAATATTTGCATCTTGCCTCCGTACTTTTAATTAATTATTATAAAAACGGATTTTTGTGTCCAACTTTTTAATACCATGGAAACCTAAATCCCCAGACCTGAATTCAGTAACCACAAAGGATTTATCCACCAAGTTTTATTTGGAAACAATGAAAGAATGGCATTGCTTTTTACAATGCAGTGCAATTTATTATAACTGAATCGTGGCAATTGTTCTCACTCCAGATCAGTTAAGTCAAAACCTCAGTCTCAAAACAAAATAAAAGAAAGGTGAAGTGTATACCTATACATCTGGTTTTAAAGTGAAGATTGGTAGATTCAAAATAAAATGTGGTACATTCAGAATAAAGTGATGATTCAAATACTACATGTTATCTTGAAAGGATAATGTAAAACCAGAAACAATTTAATTTAGAACTAAAAACTGTTCTTGAAGTCTAGTTGGCTCCAAAAGAGGCATATGAGGTAACACAGTAGAGGTAGAAGGTTTCTTAGGGGCCAGGGACACCTTAAGACAATTCTTCAATCTGACAGTTCTCTCTTTCCATGTGCTGTTGGGTCCATTTATCCTGCTTAATTCTTTTTAAGTCTGCACCCCTAATTTTAGGATTCACAGCCTGGACATGGCACACGAAGAATAATAAGAAAATGGAGTGTGAATATGAAGGGGAGAGGAGAGAAGAGTGGCGTAGAAAAGGAAAACACTTTAATTTTTAACTGCAATTCTAAAACACAAGGAGTTTACTCTCCAGGACATTTGTTTCCCTGCCACTTGGAACTCACATTAACTTGGGATCAGATCATGAGACACAATTTTTCACAAATATGTGAGCCTACACCAGCAAAAATCTTCTCATCAATCCATCCCAAGGCACCAGAATTCCAAGCTCATCTATGAAGCTGTTCCATTGGAATTAAAAAGCTTCTACTCATCAAATCCTTTTTTAAAAAGTCAACTCTCACTATATCATCAATGTCAAAGACAAGAGCTTCAGAAGATACAAACTAGTTTCTGAAGAAGGGAAAAAGTTTCCTGAGGGCTATGTTGACCTCCTTGTTTCTCAAAGTGTAGATGAGTGGGTTGAGGGTAGGACTCAGCATAGTATACAGCACGCCAGCCAACTTGCTCTTTTCTGCACTATAGCTGGAGACCGGGCTTATGTAGGCATAAAAGACAGCTGTGTAATACATGCACACCACAATGAGATGAGACGAGCAGGTGGAGAAGGCTTTCTTCTTCCCCTCTTTGGTCCTCATCTTTAGGATGCTGGAAATGATGAAGCCATATGACACAATTGTCATCAGGAAGTTCAATATCCCATAAAAGGCATCAGCCAGAACAATCATGACACTGTTCACATAGGTGGAGCTACAAGAGAGAAGCAGCAGAGGAGGGACCTCACAGAAAAAGTGGGTGATCACATTGGGGCCACAGAAACTTAAGCGCAGCATCAGCCCGGTGTGAATAGCCGTGTTGAAGGCACAGATCCCCCACACACTCGCAGCCAGCAGGCTGCAGAATGGCTTGCTCATCATGGTGCTATAATGCAGTGGGTGGCAGATGGCAGCATAGCGGTCATAGGCCATTACCGTGAGCAGGAGCAGCTCTGAAGATGCAGACCATGTGAGAAAATAGAGCTGCGCCATGCAGCCTCCATAGGATATGAAGCTCTCCTCAGACACCAGATCTACTAACGCTTTGGGCATAATGGTGGAGATGCAGATAATGTCCATAGTAGCCAAGTTGAACAAGAAAAAATACATGGGGCTATGGAGTGCTGGGTTAAAGATTATGGCCAAGATGATCAATGCATTGCCGGTGAAGGCCACAGAGTAGAGGGAAAGAAAACAGCTGAATAAGACCACCCTGTATTCTGGGTGCTCAGAAAATCCTTGCAGGATAAACTGCGTTACTAGTGTCTGGTTACTCATGGTGTTTGAACTGAGAGGTGTTTGAGGGACTATCAGCCGAATCTCTACCCACAGCTTCACGTGATTTCAGAGCCTAGGAGAGAAATGGGAGCTGTATTATTATAATGCAAGTTCTGAATGGATAGACCAGAATTTACTAACCAAGACAAACAAGAATATAGCAATAAATAAAAGGTAGGAATGTACAGTTTATAAGCAACAAATGCAAATGGTCAGTATCATTTGACCTTAGTCAAAAATGCAAATTAAACCAGTGACCCACACTTGACCATCCATCATTTGGCAACGTTAACCAGACATGATAGCGACTACTGAAAGAACTGGTGCTGAGGTGGAGATATTCTAAAAGACGCATTCCATTTGAAGCAGGACTTCCACTTTCAGAAATTTGCCCTCAGTCCCAACCCCGAAATTCAGAATATTTTCAAGGTGAAATCACAGGGCCATTTATCATATCTAAAATTTTAAAGCAGTTTATAGTCTGAAAGCTCATTATAATACATTGATATAATGCATAGTTATCAAAATTATGTTTCAGGAGAGTTTTATTTATGTCTATAAATTGTAATAAAATATTATAAGTGGAATGCATCATTGGACTTCATTTTTTTTTTGAGATCTAGGCCCTAGATTCTAGGGAAAACATTCATTGAGTGATAGGGTAAAGTAAGAAGAGTAGAAATGGATTATGGTTGATTTTTATTTATTTCTTTTACTTATCTGTATTTTCTGAATATTCTATGCAGTGACCTTTCCAAATGTGTGTACTTTCCAAATTGTGTACTTTTCCTAGAAATTCTCCACCTTGATGACAAGATGCAAGCCCCCCCTGCCTCTACTTCTTGACTCTTTTCCCATTCATCTTATCCCTCCACGTCAAAGTTGCAGCTCCACCAGGCACTCAATCTTGCCAACACACCCAGCAATGTTAGGTTTTCTTGATTTTGTTCTTGCAGCTCCCTCAGTCAGAAATGCTTTCTTTTCAAGAAAAGATTAATCTGAAGCTTCTTCCTTTCCTGTCATTCCTGAGAGAGAGTACTCTCTTTCTGCATCTCACCAGATCTTGTACTGACATATATAAAGAACTTTGGACACTTAGTCATTAGGCTGCTAATCTCATAATTGTAATATTTGACACTAATATTATAGCCACTGTCATGATCCACCTGGAGACTCTTAACATGTTCAAAATGCATCAAAGTCTCACCATCCTCCCTTTTAAGGAGCATTCTAGCTATAATTCTTCCAAGACTTCTGCCTACATTCATTCATCACTAGACATCCCTCTGGGGAACGAGGACTGCAACTGCCATGGCAAACTCTCAATTACATTAGCTGAAACAATGCTAAAAATCAATCAAGCACTAATAAAAAAAAAACATTGTTTTCTCAAGGTAGCACACATTCTGTACTACTTAAAATGAATTGATTTCTTATCCCACTTACCTCTTCTTCCTTTCAACTGACTACTAAGGAAGCTATTAATTTTCAGTGAGAGGAAGACGAGGCTTTCTGCTGCTGTAAAGAGTTAAGGTCTTGGAAACACACATGGACACTTCTACCATTTCCTACAGAGTCACTGAGTCAGCATCAACTCGATGACAGTGAGTGAGATTCATATTCAATCCTGCTTTTTGCTCGTCGAACTTCGGTACAGGCATTCACCACTGAACCTTTAAAAGCTTATGCAAAATGAATAAATTTCATCTACAATTCCTTATCAAATGGATCATATCACCATTTTATAAAGTAAAGAACTCTTCTTAGAGCAGCATGAAATTCCCATGACTCAGAACAGTAAGACTATATGCATGTAGATTCTTTTCAAAATAGGTAGAAATAATAAAATGTACAGCAAGGTATTGGGTCAGAAAAAAACACATTAGTGAGCATAATAAATAATATTTAAAATTGTTTCACTTTTGCTTGTGAAAAAGACAAAAAGATTGGATAATTATTTTTACAGTTTGAATTTAAGGTTCGTAGAAATAATTGTAACTTTATTTCCTCTCAATGTGTGATTGCTTTATTTCCCAATGAGTGACTCCTGTTCAACTTCAGCATGTCTCTTGACTAAGAAATGGTTATCTAAATAGTAAAATTAGGAATGGTTATCTCAGTGTATGATTTCTATATTCCCACTAATGCTTTCCCTACGATTTTCCTACTGGATCCCCTTCAACCATCCATTGTCCACTCATGTTACAGTACATATAACAAGCAATACAAACACTATAAAGAGGTGAGTGTGAAAATCTATCACACTCTCCTGGAGTGCTAAGATAATTTATTATAATAGAACATTAAATTGATCTTTCTTTAACTTATTTCCATAATAAGGATGGGGACTTTAGGGATTCAGGAAGCAACATGAATTTTATTTTTAACATTTGCTACACACGGAGAAAACTTCAATACACTGATTTACATTTGTAGAACAAATTACCTTGTCAGATAAGTACCTACTCTCTGTAATTTTCAGGACAGGCAGACTGTCTTCTCCTACAATTGGTCAACAGACTGATAAAAGAATCAAGACACTAAGATTCCTGCCATAAGAATGACCTTGAAATACCTATTGGCCCTCAGCCAGTCTTTTCCTCTCCAAAAAATAACAAAGCACTTTCTCTCCTGAGGTTCACAGGGCATTGGTTTTAATTCTCATTAAACATAATGAGAATTTTACCAAGGATGTGATGGGGAGTGGCCGGTGGGGGGTGGGGGGGAAGCCCTAGAAAGAGACATTGCAGGAAAAATTCCCAAGTTTAAACGCACACTTTACTCAACATTATAATGACCCTCCATCTCATAAGACATTTGAGGGCTATTTTCCACAATTACCCAGCAACATCAAAATTGTAAAGAAGATAAACATTCATCTTTCATGAATTTCATTATTGTTTAAAAGCAGTGTTTTCTTTAAAACCCTGAAATTAAAATGTCCACTGCATTGGGTTTCCCCCCAAATTTTGTTGAACTTCATGAGAACTCAGCTTGATTTTATTATATTAGCTCAAATTTATTCATTAGAATTTCAGAAATAAAGCTCTTCTTTAAGGTAGTTGAATAGCTTGCCTACATTATTTCATCTTTAAAGGAATTTGGGGATTTTCATAAATAATGCATAATTAAACAGATACATTTTTCCTGTGTTATTTATGTAAGCCCACTTATTGAAAATTTATTTTAAGAAGATAAAACTAAATTATTTTAAAATTTAAAATCTAGACATTAAGGTTTAAGTAAGAAAGACACCTGAGAGATCACACAGTCCAGTCTATTTATTTTAAAGTCACAAAGGGCCTAAGGGATTAACCCCAATTATACACAATATTACTAAACAGAACTAGTCCCAGGGACTTGAGATGCCAATCCAAATTTTTTACTGTTGTATGCTTGTTCATTGAATCTCTAAATCTGTTTCAGCCAAATGTCCCAGAAAAAGAAGTGAGCAATGAATTTATATGACCACTTATTATGGCTCAAACATGAAATAGAAACACTAAATGTGAGGCAATTTGGAACTCCATTTAGTTCCATATTTCATTTACAAGTGCAGCAATCATGATTTATAATAAGAAATTCGCAAATGTTACTGACCCTAGCACCACTAAACAACACTAAAACTTATACAGCATTTGATGTAATCAATGATCCAAAGTAAGCAAACTTAAGTTATCAGCAGAGTTCTTTCTTTTTCTGTGTTAACCATTGGACTTAATCAAAGCACTCATCATTACCTTTAAAATTTTCTTTCACTTTTCTGAAGCTAACAGATTTCATGGGTGGAAGTCCTCTCTATGCCAGCCACAATGGAGATCGTCAGCATGGTGACACAGAAATAGTATGCAGCTTATGACAAAGTCTGTCTAGCCAGGATCCAGGCTTTCTTCCCTATTTAAGTTGACCCTGCCAATAATTTGTTATTCATCTTCAGCAAAGTTTGTCATTGTCTATGACAGACACTTGGGAGAGATAGTCACAGCTATTACTCTAAGTGGACCCTGAAGGAGCAATTAAATGAAAAGTGTCTTTGCTATTGACTTAGATATTATCAGTGCTCACACAAAGTCCAGTTCAAACTTCTATGTAAACTTTCATAAACGGTTGTCAATCAGAGGAGAAGGGCAGAGTTTAACCTCTTCCCTAGCTCAAAACACTGGGGTAGGACAGACCAAGCTCACAGAACTCGGAATAATGTATCCACATACATGAGCTGGAGAAAGGATATCCACCATGCAGCCCACATTTCTGGAGTGTTTTCTGTGGAAGACTTACTGTATATGCAAGGAACTTATGTTCTCATAAGGAGTGCTGGTGGTGTAATGGTTACGAGTCAGGCTGTGATCCACACAGTTGGCTTTTTGAAACTACCAGAAACTCAGTGGGAGAAAGACTAGCTTTCTACTCCCATAAACTGTTAGAGTCTTGAAAACCCACACTGTGGGGTGCCCAGGGGCAGAGGGAGCAGTTGTCATGAGTCACTATTGGCTCAGCAGTGAGTTTGGTTTGTTTAGAATGTTTCCATGTCCTCAAGTCAACCACCTCCTCTAAAAAGCTTGTTCCCTTACTCACACTTTGACTCCCCAACCTTCTCACTACTTCTCTTCTCTAACCCATACTTCTCTCTGTGTCCAAATCCCTATCCAAATGTCACCTTCACTTGATTCCATATCTTGGATCACACTGACCCTAACTTACAACTTGACTGAAATGATACTCCTACTAATCTCTTACCTTATTCAGAGGTCTGCAGTATGCTTAGTAGCAATAACATGGGATTTGGAGTCTTCAGAGACACAGATTCAAAGTTTAATCTTGACATGAAATGGTTGTATGACCTTGGGTACATCTCTTAAGCTCTCTAAGACTAATTGCAATAATACTGAGACACACCTCACTATCACATTATCTGGTACATGAAAAGAGCTTGGAAATATTATATTTCCTCTTCCCCCAGTCTGGTCACTCAGATCATAAAGCACTCAAAACATGGTTGAACTGCTTTTTAGGAGCTGCTCTCAAAGAGTGACATAAGTAGGGTAAAGCCAGTGGGAATAAAGTCTTCAGAATTTTGATTTCCTTATGGGGCATGAATCAAAATGAGAAGAAACACTACAAATGTCAATTAATAAAGTATAAATCTGGTAAAATTGGAAATCATTCTAAATGAAATAGAAATGAAATAAATATCATAGCTTTAAGTGAGAAGAAATGGAATGATATGAAATCAGAAAACCATGGCTTATTATGCTAGGAATGACATGAGAGGAATAGTGTTGCATTCATTGTCCAAAACAATACTTCAAGACCTATTTGAAGTACAATGTTTGCTGGGATTGGATTATATATGTCCTTTATCAGGGCAATCTTATCAATAAAAATATTATTCAAATTTATGCACCAAATTCTAAATTTAATGTCAAGAAATTGAATGATGAAGTCAAAGGATGGATAGAAATTTTCAAAGAAAATCTTGAGAAGACAGAGTCAAATACTATAATGGAATGTGCAAAGACCTAGAGGAAGAAAACCAAAAGCAAAGAACACACTCAACATATCTTAAATGAAATAACTAAATAAAAATGTCAAGCCTTATGTTGCAGTATTATAGGATTCTACAGGCAAAATATTGAATGATCCAGGGATCATCAAAAGAAAGAGGAAAGAAAAAAAAGTGGAAAGAATACACATGGTCAATGTACAAAACAAGACATAGTCCACATCACACAAGGAAGCTTATGAGCAAGAAACAATAATGCTAAAAAAAAGAAGTACAAGCTGTACTGAAATCCTTATCCAAAATCAAGACTTCAGGAATTGGCAATATATCCATTGAAATGTTTCAACAAGCTGATGAAAAACCGGGAGCACCCTTTTGACTATGCTAGGAAATTTAGGAGACAAACATTAGGCTAAATGACTGAAAGAAATACATAGTGTACCCTTTCCAAAGAAAGGTGCCTTATTAGAAAGTTAAAATTATAGAACAATATCACTGATATCACATGTAAGTAATTTTGTTGTTGTTGTTTTTTTGTTGGTTTTTTGTTTTTTGCGTTTTTTTATGTAAGTAAAATTTTGTTGAAGATCATCCAACAATGTGTTTGTAGCAGTACATTGATTGGGAGCTGTCACAGGTTCATAACTGATTCAAAAGAGAACATGGAACAAGGGATATCATTACTGATGTCAGATGGATCTTGGTTGAAAGCAGAGAGTACCATAAAGAAGTTTACTTGTGTTCTATTGACTGGATGGATCATAGCAAACAAAGGATAAAGTTGAGAATGGGAACTCCATAATGCTTCATTGTCTTCATTCAGAACTTGTACATGGATCAAGAGGCAGTTTTAGAAACACAAGGGAATGCTAGATGGTTTAAAATCAGGAAAGGTGTGTGTCCAGGTTTTATCCTTTTATTTTGCTTATTAAATATATATGATGAGCAAAGAATCAGAAAACTGCAACATCTTTTTTATTATATGAAGAAGAATGCAGCATCAGAATTAGAGAAAGGTTTATTTACAACCTATGGTATACTTGAAGCACTTGCTGATGAAAATCAAGGTTTGAACCCTTTGGAATGGATTACAATTAAATCTAAATAAAAGTGGCTGAATAGATAATATCATAATTAATGGAGAAAAGGTTAAACTTGCCAAGGATTTTTTTTTCTTTCTTGAATCCACCATCCATAGTCATAGAAGATGAGGTTAAGAGATCAAGAAATGCGTTGCATAAGATAATTCTGCTCCCTCTACACAGTATTGAAAAGCAAGGATTTAACTCTGAGGACTTAGGTACACCTGGCGCTAGTCATCTTATTTTCCATTGCCTCATATTCATGTGAAAATAAGACATTGAATAAGGAAGAACAAAGAAGAAATGATGCACTTGAATTGTGGTGCGAGAGGAGAACTATGGCCTGCTAAAGGGCCACTTTGGAAGTATACCCACAATGCTCCTTAGAGGCAATGTGTATATCAGACAAATCTGACATATTTTAGGCATGTTTTCAAGGGATCCCACTTCCTGTAGAAGGGCATCATGCTTGATAGATTAGAGCAGGGGTCTCAAACTTTTTAAACAGGGGCCCAGTTCATGATCCCTAAGACCGTTGAAGGGCCAGAATATAGTTAAAAAACAAGAACAACAACAACTATGAACAAATTCACTGAAGGTCCAGGAAGAATTGGCTGCTAAGCAGGACAGCAGCGGTGGCAAAAACACTGGGAGGGCCAGATAAATGTCCTCAGTGTGCTGCCTATGGTTCACAGGCCATAGTTTGAGGACCCCTGAAATAGAGGGGCATCAAAAAAGAGAAGATGAATTGGCTGCTATAATTGAATGGTTGCTATAAGGATCACATATAAGAAAATTGTGTGTATGGAACAGGACTGGACAGTTTTGTTCTATTGTGCATAAGGTCACTGTGGGGTAAACCAACTTGACTGTAACAATAGCAGCAAAGACTAAAAATAGTAAATGAACTGTGAGATGCCCTCAAGAACATCATATATAAGGAAACCAAAAACCCATTTAAAAGATAAGAAAATAAAAGACTAATGTGTATATCAGGAAAAACATAAAACTTACTCTTGAACATAGAATAGCTAGCAAATGAAATAATATGATGAAAGTCAAGAACAAAACAAAAGTGATGAAAACAGGTGCCAAGCTAACATGAAAAATATCATCTGGGACTTTGGGCAAGATGGTGACAGAGTAACACATACCAGAGGGAATCCACAGAAATCAGCACAGGAGCATCACTAAGAGGCAAATTCCACCCTGCTTGGTCACAGGAGGAGCATCATGAAGATAAGTAGACACGGACCCAGTAGGTTTTGAGGAGCTGTGGGCTTTTGACTTACCAATGTGGAGGCTGGCTGAGGTTTAACCTTAATCTTTCCAGTTTGGGCCAGTGTCCAACTCCTTCAGCCAGCCCAAGGGCTTTATCTCAACACAGGCAAGTCTGGCTGCCACCTTGAGACATGTTTAACCCACTCCAGCCCCATGATCAGGCTATCAGGGCTCACCTAGGTACATTCGTTTCTCTCTCCTCAAACAGTATCAGTAGACTCATCAATGGTTTGTTTACTTTTCCCTTTTTTTTTTTCAAACACCACTGCCAACCTTCAGGCTACTCCCCTTACACTAGGGTAATTACACAGCTCTCCACCCAGCTGGGGGAGCTCCTCCCTCTGAAATAAAGCAAGCAGCTAGGGAAAGTCCTTCCAACTTTCTCTAGGGAAAATCCCACCCACCCATCACCCTCTGCAGGGTAATATACAGCTGGGGAAATCCCTTCCAACATCCTCCAGGGTAAGTCTGTCTGAGTGCCTGGGGGTTCCCATGCCTTACTTCCATGGTCCCATGAGATTGAGAGGATTTCCTCCAATCCACTGTGATGCCTCACACACCCTAAGGCAACTCCACCAACATGCTCCAATTCTCCACACTGCTGTGGAAACATCTACCCAATCTCTGAAGTGATCTACTTGACCAGAGCAATTCCTCCCACCATCCATGACCTCTGAGGTGCCCCTAGCTGATGTGGGCCACAATACAAGGGCTTATTATGAGATCAACCAGGGAAGAACCATCCTCGTAGGTCCACAAACACCCAACCAGCTTTCCCTAAGAGGACAATCCAACTTGCTCTCCATATAACAAAATACTGGTTGGTTAGGGAAAGATTGAAGCCACAGGAGGATAAAATGGTAGACCAGTCCCATAGGGCAATTAGCTGCACACAGTTGGAAGAAGCATCCCTACAAGTCTCCCAGAGAGAGCCCAGTGCTCTTTGAATCTCTGGCATATGGCACCAGGATCCTTTAAAACAACCCAAACAAGCAGCATTCAGTCTCGATGACCTCATGAAAAGGCAGGAGAAACAAAAGGCATTGTTAAAACATGCCATGAACCTAACAATGTGCATGGAAGAAGCAGACATTAATCTACTCCCAGGAAATTTCACAATGCTGCATGGAGTCATACAGGATATGAAGGAAACAATACAGAAAACAGATGAAATGACAGAGGAAATAAAGACCATTCGCCAAAGAAAAATGTAAGTGCTTAGGGATAAGAACAGAAAACAGTAAAAAAACTCAGGAACTTCCCCCAACTGACTGGAGAAGGCAGACGCCAGCACCAGTGTCCAGAGGACAGTCAAACAAACTTTTAAAAATGTGAAAAAAGTCAAAGAAGATCATCAGAGAAACTGAAGAAAACCTAAGAGCTCTGTCTGATGCTATGAAAAGAAACACTATAAGAATAACTGGATTAGCAGAGGAAGACACAACAGACATCAATGACAAAGTTAGTGAGAGCATTCTTGTCCATTCAGGAGACTGAAATAACACCAGCTACACTGAATTCCTATGCACACTGCACATATCTTTTTGTTTGTTTGGGGGGCCATCACTGCCCTCTGGTGGTCATGGGAGCTACCCAGCGCTGCTCCTGAGAGCCGCCGCTGGATTTGAACCACCAAGCCTGTGGGCCGCAGTTCCGCACTCAACCACTTACACCACCAGGGCTCAGCCCGCACACTGCACATATCTTATTTTGAAGTTAAAAAACCAAATGAGAACAAATACAATATTTATAATGAAGAACAAGTAAAGTTAAATCAACAAACTTACCAGTATTTCTATGGGAACATGGGCCTGCTTTTGACTAATGAAATGTTCAATGTCTGGTTCCATATTTGCCACTGCTAGTCATAACAAATGATGCAAGTGTGCATCAGTTAGTCTAGATCTGGTTGGAGATTTCATCATTGTGGAAAAAGTCTGTTCACAGACAAAAGTGCTGCCAAAGGTGATTGCCATTTTGAGTGCATGGTTCCTCACATTGGGATATGTCTCAATGAGATGCACAGAAATTAGAAAGGCTGCTTGACTTGAATGAGTCTTTCAGAGAGTTACAATTCTGCAGTGCAGCCAGTTCCATTTGGTAAATTGTATTCACATTTTCAATGCCAATAAAAAATGGTTACAGAAAAGCTGTATGTCCTGTTCATGGAGATGAAGCTCTAAATCTAAATTGGAACTCCTTTTGCAACTTTTCCAGTGAATCCACACATGTTTTATTTGTGAATGCAACCGATGGATTTTCCACCAATAGATTTTGAGTTGTGGGGAGATGGCAGAAATGTTCCTCCTTCACTTGTTTGATGAGGAGACCTGATATTACTTCAAATGCTTTCACATGTGATTGCTTATCACAGATGAGCTTCCCCCTTCTTTGAAGTTGCACAGTGAAACTATTGAGTAGCTCTGTTACATCTGTCAGAAAGGCAAGGTGCCATTTCCATTCTGCATCGTTGAGTTCTGGTACTTCTTTTTGGTTTTTTTTTTTTTGTTTTTGTTTTTGTTTTTTTGTGGGCATCACTGCCGCTGGTGGTCATGGGCACTTTCCAGCTGCCACTGGATTTGAACCGCCAAGCCCGCAGGCTGCAGTTCCGCACTCAACCACTTACGCCACTGGGGCTCAGCCCTCTTTTTGGTTTTTTTTAAAAGCAGAAAAACTACAATCTGTGGGAGTCATAGAAATGTTTCAAAATTCTACCTTGACTCGGCCAACGGGCTTCCATGTGGTATAGAACATCTTCATAGGCAACATTTAGCTCAGCCAGAAATTCCTGAAGTTGTCTGTGGCTTAGTGCATTAGCTCTAATGAAATTAACACAAGATATCACAATTTTCATAACAGAGTCCCACTTCAGTGATTGACTACACAGTACTTGCTGCTGGATGAGGCAGTGTATGGCTGTTGAATGAGAATGGTTATGTTTGTCCATCTCTTGGTTAATGTGAGCAATTGCCCCTTTCTTAGACCCCACCATGCTAGTAGCACCACCAGTTGTCACACTGGCTTGTTTAACCCAGTCCAACTCCAAACCATTGATAGTTTGGAAAACCTTTTCAGAAATATCCTCTCCTATAGTTGTTTCCTTTGATGCTTAGCAGTGCAGCAAGCTCTTCTGTGGCTTCAAAATAGTCATTTGTCCCACAAATAAAAATTAGAAGCTGTGAAGAATCATGAACATCATTACTTTCATTGAGTGCCAAGGAAAAATAGGAAAGTTTTTTTGTAGTTCTGCAAATGCTGATGCAAATTGTCTCCCATTTCGGCAAGTTTTCATGACCGAGAGACTCACTGTACTAGGAACTATCTTTATGTTGAGTTGATAGTGTCGATGTAAATTGTATTCTTTGAATACAGAATATTTGTCTGGCACATAAAACACATAGATCTTTCCTTGTACTGCATGAAAAAGTAATCATAAATTCACTGTTCTTTGAATATCTTACACTCTGAGTCAATTTTTCTCTTTCTTGGCATCATTGTTTCCTAGGGATTCCAAATTGCTATTAGTAAAATACAAATATATATATCACTACAAAAAATATATACCAGCAATGACTTTGCCCACACAGGGACATATAGACTGCACTATCCATTAGTGCAGTCTGATCAGTGTCCATCAATGCAACCTTGCCCATCCAAATCATTTCAGCCTCACCAGTGTGCATATTGGTGGAACTCTGCTTTTACCTCAGGTTCACACAGGTGCGGTGTGGGAAATGGCACAATTACAGAGCCAGTTCTTCCACCACCTTTCCAGTTCACACTACCCTGTGAGAATTGCACTGTGATTTGTGAACTCGCCCAAGAATCTGATTCTATGGGAGAGAAGACCCATGCAATCAGATCCCACTGCAGGAAAAAAGAAGGCATGTATGCCCTTTTGCTTCCAAATCCAATGGAAGTTCACCCATACAAACATATGCACTGTTCAGAGAGTGCAACATTGTGAACCGGAACTTGCACGGCACACAACATACAAGATCATACACAACTGAATAGCAGTCAGAATATAAATACACTAACTGTCAATTAAATTGAGTTTCCTACTCCTGGGCTATGTGCAGAGCCAGATTAAGGTCCCATGGAGCGCTAGGCAGATTGACAGTTTGGGGCCCCTATGCAATAAAACTGAGCAATGACCATTTTCACTTGCATTAATAATGACCGACCCTCTGCTGGCCATCTGTGATAAAACTGACCACTGACAATTTCCATTAACACTGAGCACTGACCATTTGCACTACCTCTGAACACTGACAATTTGCATCAGCACTGAGCACTATTTGCATTATCACTTTGATGCAACCCCCCCCCAAGAAACTACCCCCAACCAACTAACCAACTTTTTTAAAAAGGTTCATTTAACTTCAAAAAAAGGAACCTCTATCTGCAAAAAAAGACCTCCTAATTTCAGAAAAATGGTCCCCCTTAACCACAAAAAAAGGCCCTACGGTTTACAAAATAATAATAATCACTCGACCTCCTAACTTCAAAAAAAAAATCCTAACCTGCTCTTAACTCAGGCCTCAGGCAGCAGCAGGTTCTGCACAGGCAAGTTTGTGACTCATCTGATCACCCTCGAGACTGAGAGGAGGAGTCAAGAGACAGAGAGAAGAGGGGAGTCGGAAAGTGGGGCAGCACATTCCACACATGTGCACTGTGACCCGGGACGAGTCCATTGCTAAACAGGATAGAAAGCGACAGCAAAATCACCCAGTTGGCCGGATAAATGTCCTCAGTGGGCCACATTTGTCCTGTGGACCATAGTGGGAGGACCCCTGACAGAAAACAATGCTACCTAGATAGCAACAAAGAGAAAACTGCCCCAAGATAGCAATGGCTTAAGGGTGGAAAGAAATTGGGGATGAAACACACATACACACAACACACTGATAAGATGGGGAGGTTGGAAAGCACCCAACATGAAAGTTATAAGATGACATCACTGAGTCCACAGATGTAGTAATAAACTTGAATATCAATAGACTAAATTCCGGCAATAAAAGGCTGAGGCTATCAGGCTGACTGAATAGCACAACCTCTCAATCTGCTGCCTACAGGAGACAAATCTCAAGATTACAGACAAAAATAGGCTGAGAATCAAAGGCTGGGGGAAAATATACCAAGCAAATAACAATTTAAAAAAGCAGGGATTACAATACCAATCTCAGATAAGATTTATTTAAAGGTGCAAACTATAAACAAAGATGAGGAGGAACATCATATAATGATCAAGAGAACTGTAGCCCAACAACCACTAAGCATTTTAACATATCCCCCAAACAGAAGACCCATAGAATACACCAAATGCCCCAATAGATGAAGAAAGAAATTATAGGCTCAGCAATTATAGTAGGTAGCTTCAATACACCTCTTTCAGAGAAAGAAATTCAACAGGACTAAATACTTCAATTAGACAATTTGATCTGATAGATATTTACAGAGTGTTTTATCCAAATACTAAGAAAAATTCACATTCTTTTCAAGCCCACATGGCACATATTCAAAGATAGACCACATGCTGGGGCATAAGGCAAATCTGCATAAATTTAAGCATATTGATTCCTTACAGAACTCTCTCTCTCTCTCTCTTTCTCTCTCTCTCTCTCTTTCTCTCTCTCTCTCTCTCACATCACTGTGCCAAAAGCCTGGAAATCAACAGAAGGAAGATGGAGAAAACCATTGGAGCTAACCATTGGAGGATAAATAACTATTGTAAAAGGAGTGTGCACTGGCCCAGACCAGAGATTAAATTAGGAAATTTCTAGTAACCAAAGATAATAAGAAAACCACATACCAAAACTTATGGGAAATGACAAAGGCAGTTTTCAGAGGAGTTTCATAGTAATAAAACCACACACACACAAAAGAAAAGAGACTTATGACTGATATGCTGCCACAAAATTTACAGAAACTAGAGAAGGGACAACAGAAAAATCCTATTAATAGCAAAAGAAAAATAATAAAAATTATACCTTAGATTTAGGAGAGGGAAAATAAACAAACTATGGAAAAAATTAATGCTGCTAAAAGTTGGTTCTTTGAAAGGATAAACAGAATTGACAGGATGCTGGAAAACCTAAAGAAAGAAAGGAACAAATTTCAACAGCAAGGATGAGGGTTGCAAGAGGAGCATTACAATAGACTGTACTGTGCTCCACTGAATTCAACAACTTGAAAATATAGACAAACTCTTGGAAAATTAATCCTGCTATAGACTATCCCTGATGGACATCAAGGATCTAAATAGACCCATAGCAATAGAAGAAATAGAAAAGGTTGTGAAGGGATTACCAACAAAAAAAAATCCACAAAGCAGATGGCTTCACCAGAGAATTCTACTAAGCATTCAGGGAATTCGCACCATGCTTACACAAACTCTAACAGAACATAGAAAAAAGTGGCAAACTCCCGAATTCTTTCTATGAAGCTGGTATAAGTCTGATAACAAAAACAGACATGGTTCCCACAAGAATCAAGAAAAACAGTGGTAGCTACATGATCTGGTGTCAATCTGAGACTTGAGAGGATTGAGAGTGAAGGGGTGGAGTCTAGTCTTTCAATCAAGTCACAGCCAATGATGCCTCTGTGGGCATGGCCTTCCCCTCAGGCTTCTGAGAGAACTTTAGTATTTCTTCCTTAGAGGCAGGAGAAACTCTCTCAGACTGCTCACTCCCTTGGAGATGCTCTGCTGACAAAACACATGGCACTACACTGATCGACCCTCATATACTGGGAACTGCCCTGGGAACCGGAGAAGCCACGTAGAGACTCCTGCCTGTGCTGAGATGTTTACAATGTCACTGGATCCAAGGACATTCTACCCACTGACTTGTGATCATCCCACATTCGGCATCGTTGCTTGCATTTCATGAGTCTAAAGAGGACTTTATAGATTGCTGTTGGACATATGTACTATTATCAGACTTATGGACTTGATCTGGACTGGGCTGGGATATATTCTCAACGTACAATTAATTACCTTCTATATAAAACTCTCTCTTTTATACATATGAGTGTCTATGGATTTGTTTCTCTAGTCTACCTGGACTAACACAACTACAGACCAATATCCCTAAAGAACATCAATGGAAAAATCCTTAAAAAAAACACTGACCAAGAGAATATAAAAGTATATAAAACAAATAATTCACTATGACCAAGTGGGATTCATACCAAGAATAGAAGGTGGTTCAACATACAACAGATCATTAGTATTATTTGAGACATTGATGTGAAAAATTATAGGAAGCACACGATAACATAGATAGATGCAGGAAAAGCATAATCTTTACCTGTTCTAGATGGTCATTGTAGCTGGGACCTTGTTTCTTGTTTGCCCTTGTTTTGCATATTTATCTGTATATGTTGAATTAAGAAGATGGTAGCTAGCTTGATGATTGCCTAGGGTCATGGCGGGAAGATTGGGGGAATGGAGTGAGCACCAATGGATAAGAAAAGTATGAAATTGTAGCAATTCAAAAGTTGACTGTAGTGATGACCCTACAATCCTTCTTGAGATGATTGAACTACTGAATCGTATGACAAGCTAATTATAGGTGACCCCCTTTTTTTAAAGAGCTAAAAAGAAAATTTTGTGCTGTGCTCCACTGAATTCAGCAACTTGAAAATATAGACAAACTCTTGGAAAATTAATCCTGCTATAGACTATCCCTGATGGACATCAAGGATCTGGAACTGGATGGCAAACAAGCAACACCCCCAAGAGGAACTCTGCAGCAACTGCTCATAGAGGCCACACAGAGGAGATCCTGTATGTCCAGACAGCATGGTTCCCAGCACAAATAGAAATAGCCACAAGTTTAGAAAAAATAAATGAGCAGCAATGCCTGCAGGTAATTTTCCCTTTGTCATTGGCCCTCAACACAAGCCTAAGGAGTACAGCTCCTCAATTCACTCAAGTGATTTTACCTGGTCCCAGAGTTAGCTAGGGTGGCTAAAAAATTGAGCTGCAAGGACAGAGCTCTGTGTGACCAGCCTGACTTGTCTCTCATTGCAAGCCAAGGGAGCTCTGTTCTGACTCACTCACAGTCCTACCTCCCCAATCAAAGGGAGAGCACAGGTTATTGAGTCAAAAGAGGATTAGAATGGGTATATAGTGAATAAACTAACTCCACACAAGCCAGGGGAGGCCAAGTTCCACTTGGAAGAATTAATCTCCCATCCTTGAAGTAGAGCTCTTCAGGGTTCCATTTTAAGGCACCTGAAAAGTACAGCTATTTGTGGGTTTTCCTTTTCTTTCTTTTTAATTTTTGCTTGTTAGCAGACAACATCCACCTGGCCCATCGGCAAGGTATTAGCACAAAAATACAAGTAGAAACTGCACTAGCAGTTTTTAAAAGCACTGGCAGGAAGAGTCCAGTGAACCCTCTTGGTTGAGGTACAGAACAGACTGAACAATCTAATAGCTATCCCATGACACTAGCTCCTGGTAAGCACTCATGCTGCTCAGATAAGCAATCTTTCCTCTATTTCTTCGTCCCTCCCACCTAGACCACCTAGGAAGGTGGCAGTAATAGACTCTACTCCCCTACCTCAAGTTGGTGACTTCCATCATCTGAAAAGGTTAAGCCATGTCCCCTCATACCTGACCCACCAGAGGTCTATTTCTTTAAGCTAATGAACTTAGATCATGAGACGAAAGGACTCTCAGCCCTGCCAGACCCCAAATCATTCCCCTAGCTTTAACCTCAACCCTATTACACTATCCTAAAAAACCCACAAGATAGTAATGCTACATACACCAGGACAGAGTCCCCAAAGGCTCAAAACCTATGCTCCACACAGTCCCGATTTTCCTGCGAGACAAGATCAGGACCTGTTCTTATATTATTGCTGTGTGTTCTTCCATTACTATATTCCTTCTTCTTTAAAACAAAGTAGGGCAGTATTCATATAATTCATCCTTAATCAGTATTGTCACATCTATTAGCCTATGTAATCACAAAAATATGATTATTTTACTTTTTTGCTTTTAATTTTTGTTTTTGGTTTTATAGTCCCTTAACACATCAAAAGTCCACAGGTTAGCACCCACATCAGAGCTAAGTTTAAAGTCTAAATTAACATAAACAGCTCTTCAGTATCTTACTCCATTTTTAATTTTAATAACATCATCACTTGCCTTCCCTTATTTAATGTTAATATCCAAACTTTTATTTCATAGCCCTTTTACTTGTATTTTTCCTTACTTTTTTTCATTGATGCTTCTCTTTCCCTCTCATCCTCATAAAACCAAAAGCTGACACTACTCTATGTTTTTTCTTTTTTTCTCTCTCAAATATTATGAATCATTCCTCTATCATTGCAAAGTGAGGCAATTTTACTTATCTAATTTCCTGTCTTTAACATAACAGTTAACACTACCTGACCCCTCCCTTTTTTTGATTCTGTTATCCTTTTTTTCCTCCCCCTCTAACATTTCCTTTTCCACACTTTGATCTTCCCCAATAATTCCCCAATAATAATAATTCCCCAACACTTTCCTCAAGATACTTAATAAAAACTCTCTACTGAACCACCTAAGAGGGTTAACAGCACCAATATTGCCCATCTCCCTAACATCAATAATAACAATAACAAGATGCAGAAGATATCAGTTCTCTGTCACACACACACACACACACACACACACACGAAAGAAAACAGACAAAAATAACCAATCACTAATCAGACTTCATGATATGGGTGAAATTGAAGGGATATGGAATACAAAACAAACTCAACAGAAAGTGCCCTCATAGAACAGATGAAGACTGTGAGATGAAAAGTAAAATACATAGAAATGCTAGAAAACTCACTAGATACTGTTACAGTAAACCAGCCTGTAACACCCATGGGACCCCGGAGGAACCATTGTATAGTTATGATCTATAAAGATCATAGCAAAGTCATAGAAGAGAGGAGAGACAGATGAGACAGTGAAACACTTCTTATAGTAGCATGCACACCTCTGGGACCACCACTCAGCAGTCAGGTACACACTAGAGCAAGAGGAGGCAAAGGGAAGGGAAAACATATGCGCTTTATTTCTGACCAAGGCCTATATATTCTTGGGGGTGAGGTGGAGTGCAGGACCTCCTCATTACAGGTAACCCTATATGTCACAGGAAGGGACTGTATAATTGACATACATGTCACAGGAAGGGGATGAGCTACAGGTGTGCACATAAAAGGAAGGGTGATCCCTGGTGGATTAATGGTGAAGCGGTGGGCTGTGACCCACATGGTTGACACTTTGAACCCCCAGAAGCTCCAGAGAAGAAAGACACATAAAAGGAAGGAGAGGGATTAGGTGTGTACATGTGACGAGATAGGAGGACCCCAGATTTATGATGACAGCCTAGACTTGATCATCCTGGGCTTGACCTTGTCTCTGGGCTGTCCTTCAGGGAGGCTGTCCACTACCCTTATCATAAGGGAGTGGGCCCCACTCAGGGTGGGACAGACTATACAGTTTGATTGCTCAAGATAGTTACAATGCCCAGGGAGCTTGTGTGGACCTCCAAGTATACAACCGCAAGTAGCGCGTTAGGTTTGGCATATATTTGTGGGAAGCAACCTGGGGAAAAACCCTTGTACTTCCCATAAGATGCCTTTCAAGAAAAATTCCAAACAGAAGCACATAAATCAAACACTACAATAATAGAATTACACAATTCTATAAGATAATAGAGAAACAGAATTATGGACATGAGAACCCTAACTAGCAAGCTTGAAGAAAATCTATAGATTATAGTCTAAAAGAACAAATAATAACAAAAGAGAAAGAGAAAAGCTTGAAACAATGTAGAATACAATCAAAAGGAGCAACCTATGTCTTATTGGGATTCCAGAAGAGGAAGACACAACAAAATCCACAGAGAATAATCCAAGAACTCCTACAAGAAAATTTTTCTCAATGTTTAAAGGATGCAAATATAATTATGCAGGAAGCTGAAATTTCCCAATTATGAGAGATCCCAAAAGGAAAACTCCCTGGCATAGCACAGTCAAGACATCTAACATCAGGAAAAGAAAAAAATTCTAAGAAAAGCCTGAGAAAAAAGAATAATTACATGCAAAGTTTCTGTTATTAGAATAACCTCACATTTCTCAACAGAAACCATCCTGTTAAGAAGACAATGGTGTCATGCATACAGAAAGTCCGGAAGAGGATGGGGTTGGGTGGACAACTGTCAGCCTAGAATCTTCTACCCAGCAAAACACCCCTCAAATATGATGGAGAAACAAAGCTTTCCAAAACAATGAAAGTTTATAGAAATTGACAAAAAAAAAAAAAACACCACTACAAAAAATACCAATAAAGTGCTATGACCAAAAAAAAAAAAGATCAACAATACCAACAAACAAGCCTGAAACCAACATATAAGACAATTACTCACAAAACCAACACAGAGAGCAAAATCCAAAGCAGTAAAGTAACATAAGAAGAACAAAGAATCTAAATACAACACACATACAAATGTAAAGCAAAATGACAGCAAAAATACATACATATCAACAACTTCACTAAATGTTAATGAACAAAATGAACCAGCAATGGAACAGAGGGTAGCAGATTAGATAAGGGGGGAAAGCTCTATCAAAAAACACACCTCAGGAGCACAGACATAAACAGACTAAAAATCAGAGGTTGGACAAAAGTATAGTAAGCAAACAGCAACCAAAAGAAAAGAAGGGACATCAATATTAATCTTGAAGAAGATAGATTTCAAAGCAAATAACATAATAAGAAATTATGAACACTACATAATGACCAAGGGGAAATAGCTCAAGAAGATGTAACTATAACAAATTCCATCAATTAAATTGTTACAGAATTGAAAAAGGATATGGATACCTCCACAATAATAACAGGAGACTTCAATATGCCACTCTCAAGGGAAAAAACATGAATTTTAAAAATTTAATAGGCACATAAATTTTCAATAACACAATCAATCAAACCTCATAGATGTACACCAAATGCTTCATCTAACAAAACCACCTTACATGTTCATCTCCCATACACATGGAACTTTACTAAGAAGAGACTACAAAGTAGGCCATAAAGTATGACTCAACAAATTTTTAAAAATGGAGATCCCACAATGTATCTTCTAAGACCACAGTGTCATAAAACTAGAAATCAACAATAAAATCTCTAGACATAAATATAAACATATGGAAATAGAACAACATAAAATGGTTGGGTAATAAAGCAAATAAGGGAGGAAACAAAAAATTACTTGAGACAAAGGAGAAAGATAATATATCAAAACTGCTAGGATGAAAAAAAACTGCTGGGATACACCAAAGTACTAATTAGAGATCAATTTATAACAATCAACACATACATCAAAAGAGAGGAGAAACCCAAAATCAATACTCTAACACAACTCCTTCAAGATCTGGAACAGAACCTGTAATCATGCCCATGAAGTAAAATCATGCCCTTGGTTAGCAATAAACTTACTCTATCCGGCACACTCCCTCTGGAGTTCCCCAGAACTCTCCTGTCAGAGAAAGATAGGACTTTTCCACAATTATATCCACTTCAAAATATTATGCAAATATTTTGCAAATAAGCAAATAGTAGCCACTTGTCATCTCAGAAGTTTAGTTATTCTCCCTAAAGGTTTTAGCTATCCAGAGACCTTTGTCTCTCCCCCAAAATATAGGGCTGACTCCCTGCTGTTATGACATTGGGTCACTCCTCCTGAAGGTGAGCCGGAGGTGAGCAGGCTACCATGGGGAAAAAAAAAAAGACCTGAAACAGCAACAACATAAACCCTCCAATAGAAGAAGAAGGGAAGAAATCACAGGGATAAGAGCAGAAGTAAACTTTATGAGAAACAAAACAATGAATAAACCAATGAAACAAACGCAGACTGTGTCAGTCAGGGTAGACTAGAGGAACAAATTTCATAGACAAGCATATAGATAGAAGGAAAGGGTTTATATATAAGAAAAATAGGACATTAAGAAAGCATCCCAAATCCAGTCCAAAGTCTTAAGTCCAATATTAACCCATATGCCCGAAATCAGTTTATAATGTCTCCTTCCGACTCCCAAAGTCACAGGTGAGTGGATGCAGAGTCCTGGCGCCGGCAGGGGTCCCCCAGGGCTCCTTGCTTCCGGGGCTCAGGATTCATCAACAGCATCCAATGGTGGTAGAAACAACTTATTGCAGGCAGGGTTCTCTACATGGCCTCTCCAGCTACAGAGATCTGGTCCCATCAGGGGAGAGCCATGTGGCTTCTCCGGCTCCTCAGACACTGCCATCTTGTCTTGTCTGTGATTCATCCTCTCTGAGACTCACTCCCAAACACTGAGGAAGCTAGCTTCTCATCTTCACGAGGGAAATATTGCGAGATTTCCCAGACATATCAGGAGAAAGTCATACCCACACGGAGGCCTCATTGGCTACTCAATGGCTATCTCCAGATTAATAGGCTAGACTTCACCCCTACAGCTCAATCATGAAATTAACATAAGCACAAAACCACCACACTGACTCTTTAAAAGAATTAATATAATAAATGACTGGTAAGTGTAGCAATGGAAAAGAAAGGAAATATGCAAATACATAGAATAAAAGATGAAATGGGTGACATTATCACAGATCCAAATAAATAGAAAGAATAACAACAAATTACTATGAAAAACTCTATTCAAACATATTAAACAATCTAGAGGAAATGAAAAGATCCTAGGAAAACATCATGTCTTCAAATTAATGCAAACATATATTTAGAAATCCAACAGACCCATAATAAAAAAAAGAAGAAATAGAGCAGATCATTAAGAAATTCACAACCAAGGAAAGCTCAGCACCAGATGGTTTCGGAGGGGAAGACTACCACATATTCAGAGAAGATCTGACACCAATACTACACAAATTATTTCACAACATAGAAAAAACTCATTCTAAGAAGCCAGCATAATACTGATTCTGACAACCAAGGAAAGATTCCACAAAAACAGAGAATTATAGACAAATATCACTTGTGATCATAGATGATAAAATCCTCAATGAAATTCTGGCCAAAAGAGTTAAAAGAATTAAACATCATGACCAAGTGGATTCCAACAATGCAGAGATGCTTCAACATTTGAAAAACAATCAATGTAATTTATTACATAAATAAGGCAGAGAATAAAAACCACATAGTGATATCAATATACGCAGACAAGGCATTTGCCAACATTCAATTCCCATTTTTGTATCAAAGCATTCAACAAAATAGAAGCTGAAGAGAAATTCCTCAACATAATAGAGGCAATATAGGAAAAACCAACAACCAACATCATGCTTAATGAGTAAGAACTAGAAACATTTCCACTGAAACTGGAACCAGACAAGCACGTCACCTGCTGGAAGTCTTAGCCAGAGCTATCAGACAACAAAAAGAAGTAAGGGAATACAAACAGGCACAGAAGAAGTGAAACCCTTGCTATTTACAGATTTTATAATCCTAAATATAGAAAGCCCAAAGTCCCCACAAAAAGTCTACTGGAAACAATCAAGAGATTTGGCAAGGTGGCAGAACACAAAATTAAAACTGAGAAATTAATCATATTCCTGCATGCCAGTGAAGAGGGCGAAGAAAAAACATTAAGCTGCAGCCCACTGACTTGGCAGTTCAAATCCAGCAGCAGCTCTCCAAGGGCAAGGCTGAGCCTCCTATTCCCACCAGAGGGCAGTGATGCCCCCCCAAAAAAGAAAGAAAAAACATTAAGAAAACATTACTATTTACAAGAGCCACACAAAAGATGAAATGATTAAAAATACACCTAAGAAACAAAAGACCTATACCGAGAAAACTGCAGAAACTACTACAAGAAACAAAAAAAAACCCTGCATAAATGGAAGAATATTCTGTGTTTATGAAGTGGCAGACTTAATATTATGAAAATGCCAATACTACCTAAAACAAACTATATATGCAACACAATCCAAATCCAAATCCCCAGTAAACTTTTTTTTTAACCTTTGCAATTTTTATTGGAATAAATATTCTTTTTTTTTTTTTAATTTTATTGGGGGCTCTTACCGCTACTACAACATTCTGTACATCATTTGTATCAAGCACATTTGCACACATGTTGCCACATACATTTCCAAACATTTTCCACTTGACCCCCCTGGTACAAGCTCCTCTATTAAAAAAAAAACCTCCCCTTTCCCCTCCCCCCCTTTTTTTTTAGTGAACCATTTTATTGGGGGCCCATACAACTCCCATCACAATCCCTGCCAACATCAGTTGCATGCAGGCAGGCCACTTTTACACACCCATTGCCATCATCACTCTCAAAACATTCTCCCTCCCTCCAGGCCCCCATTATCAGTTTCCTATATTACCCTTCCTCCTCCCCTTCCCCTTGAACGCTTAGTAATTTACAAATTATTTTTTTCATCCTGTACACTGTACAGTGTGTCCCAACACTCACTTCCTTGTTGTCCGTGCCCCAGAGAGGAGGCTACATGTAGATCCCTGAAGTTGGTTCTCTCTTTCTATTCCTCCATCCCTCCACCCTCCTGGTATTATCACTCCTATTACTAGTCTTGATGGATCATCTATCCTGTTTCCCATGTTTCCAGCTTCACTGTACATCTCCTGGTCTAGCTGGATTTATGTGGTAGAATTGGGGTCATGATAGTGGGTGAGAGGCAGCATGGGAACTAGAGGAAGGTTGCATATTTCATAGCTCCTACCCTGTATCTTAACTGGCTCATCTCCTCCTTGTAACCCCTCTGCAAAAGGATGTCACCTCACCTATTGATGGGCTTTGGGTCCCCAATGTGTACTCCCTCTCATTAATAATAATATAATTTTAGCTAATTGATGCCTAACACCGGATCCCTTCACCACCTCATGATCACACAGGCTGGTGTGCTTCTTCCGTGTGGGCTTTATTGCTTCTGAGCTGAATGGCTGCTTGTTTACTCAAGCCTTTAAGTCCCCAGATGCTATATCTTTTGGTAGCCGGGCAACATCAGCTTTCTTCCCCACATTTGCTTATGCACACATTTGTCCTCAGGGATCATATCAGGAAAGTGAGCATGCAAAGTTGTGCTTTTTAGTTCTTGAAGCCTGATACCTAATCCCTTTAACACCTCATGATCCCACAAGCTAGTGTGCTTCTTCCATGTGGGCTTTGTTGCTTCTGAGCTAGATGGCTGCTTGTTTACTTTCAAGCCTTTAAGTCCCCAGATACTCCATCTTTTGATAGCCGGGCACCATCAGCTTTCTTCACCACCTTTGCTTATGTACACATTTGTCTTCAGTGATCATTTCGGAAAGGTGAGCATCTTGGAATGCCAATTTAATAGAACAAAGTGTTCTTGAACCGAGGAGATACTTGAGTGTAGGTCCAATGCCCATCTGTTGTCCTACTACTAACCCTATAAGTATACACATTAATCTCTTTCCCCATCCTCACTTATAAATATATGCCCCTATGTACATACCTGTAATTGAACCTCTGTAAATGTTCATTATCCCCCAGTGCCTTCCTCTATTTCCATTTGCTTCCCTTTTGTCCCACTATCATGCTCACTCTCCATTTGGGTTTCAGTATTTTTTCTTTGTTACATTAGTCTTAATCAATCCCTATTGGCCTTCTCTCACCCACCTTGTCCCTGCATTTGTATCAATTGTTATTCCCTTTTTCCTGGGGTGGTCGACATCACCACCTTTCCCCCTCCTCCCCCTCTTCAATGTCCCCTACCCTGGAGCCATCAGTCCTGTCATTTTCACCTCCAACCTCTTTGTCCAGTCTATCTTGTCTAGATAGACCTGTAGAGGTAGCAATATGTACAAGAAAGGTCTCCTAAAATGGAGCAACTTAAGCAAATAAAACAATGATAGCAACAGCAAGAAACCCCCTCTATGTACTATACAATATGTAACAGAATAATAAAAATAATAGCAATATAAGAACCTGTATAAAGTTCAAGGTCTGCAGTTGACCTCCTAGAGTGACCCCTGGTTCATTCAGATGGGGTTCCAATACCTGGCCCCAAAGCATATCCTTGGCACTCCATCTGTGACTCTATGCTCTGTTGCACACTCTTAGTGCTTTGCGTTGGTGTGGTTGTGTCCGACAGGGTATAATCTTGACCCCGTTTCTTCTTGCTGGCCCCAGTAAGCCTTGGGTCTGCGAGATCAATTTGGAGATATCTAAAACAAATGGAAATTGAACTACCATATGACCCAGCAATTCTCCTGCTGGGCATATACCCAGAAGAGACAAGCAACAATCCATGACCAGAGATCTGTGCTCCAATGTTCATCACAATTAACTGGTTTTTTATTGAAAGGTCTTACAGATAATATTTCATAGTTCAAAACCACCAAGCAGTGTTGTACAATTTCCACCACAATGCATTTCAAAACATTTCTTTCTTCTTGACTTCCTTGATATCAGCTCCCCCTTACGCCCTCCCTCTACTGCCCTACCCCGCAGGACACTCAAAACTTTTTATTCCTATAATGGTATTTATTTGGGAGGCCTTATCTTACACAATCCAATATATTCATTCACATACAATTCTTTAGTTCAATTCCATCACGTGGGATTATTCAGTTATTCTCCCCTTTCTCCCCCTCCCTATCCATAACCTAAGGGAACCATTACTCTCGCTGGCTTTTTTGAAGGATTACCTATCTTGGCTTTCATTTAGTGAATTATCGCAAATATATCAACAAACATAAGCAAAGCTAACAAAATTAATGAGATAAAACAAATAAAAGCCATAATAGTAATGGGATGAAATATTAAAGAACCAGAGCAGTAGTTCTCAATCTTCCTAATGCTGAGACCCTTTAATACAGTTCCTAATGTTGTGGTGATTCCCAACAATAAAATTATTTTCGCTTCTACTTCGTAACTGTAATTTTACTACTGTTATGAATCAGACAACGCCTGTGAAAGGGTAGATCAACCCCCAAAGGGGTTATGACCCATAGGTTGAGAACCGCTGAACTAGATGATAGTTATATAGTTCATCAGTACTAAACTGGCCCCTGAATTTATCAGCCTTTCTGAGAAGTACTGTCCAATTACCTAATAGGTGAGTTTTGGGTCCCTACTAGATCCATGCCCCCTTCACATCAACTTGATTGCTTGCTTTTGAACTTTTGAAATCGCCTCCCATCAAGGTTTGATGTGGAATGTTCTTCTTTCATATGAACTTTGTTGTTTCCCTGCTAAATGGCCACTTGTTTAACTATAAGCCTTTAAGACCTCAGATGCTATTATCCTTTAATAGATGTGCTTCATTAGCTTTCTTCACCACATTTGCTTATGTACCTATTTTGTCTTCAGAGGTTGTGTCAGGGTGGTAAGTTTCATACAATACCACATTTTTAGAACACACCATTCTTGAATTGAGGTAAGATTTAAATACAGGCCCTAAGTCCATATACTTCCTTGATGCATATGCTCATATATATGTAAATAAACAGATACACATGTATTCATATATTTGCATACACACATATTTATACATATATATATTTCTTTTCTTTCTTTCCTCTTTTTCTTTTTTCTCCTACCCACTATCACATCTGCCTACACTCACCTTTCATTAATTCCTTTCCGATACAATTTGATTGAATAAGCACTACCAAAAAAAGCTACAATCTCTTCACCATCAATTTTAGAACACTTACTATTCTTCTGTACCCATCATTATTGACTCATCATACACTTCCCTCTGGCTCCCTTCCCCATGCCCATGGCCCCTAGGGACTGTCAGAGCATTCTCTGTAAGACTGCCCATCCTGCCTATCTTGTAGAGATAAACTGCACCCTCACACACATTACCAAAAAAAGAGACATACAGAAAGTCCTAAGTCTAACAGGGATCCTGACATTGAACAGATGAGAGAAGGGCATGTTATAAACCATCAGTCCAGTCACCAATACCTTTAGGGTTACACATCCCAGGTCTTGTCCAGATAGCAACACAATTTTTAAAGAAATGGAAAAATATAAGTATAGTGATGGGTAAAAGGACCGAGATAAGTAAAGAACTTCTTGTAAAGAAGAACCAAATAGGAGGCCTCACTCTCCTGACCTAAAAACCTACTACATAGCCATAGTAGTCAAAACAGCTTGTTGTTTGTGTTAGTCCGGGTAAACTAAAGAAACAGATTCATAAACATGGAGAGGTTTATATACTAGAGGAATGGAGAAAGCATTCCATACCAGTCCAGTCCAAAGTCATAAGTCTGACATTAGTCCATATGTCTATACTGGTCCATAGTCCTCATCAGACTCATGAAGCGCATGCCAGGACAATCGCAGACCTGTGGGTGCAGAGCCTTGTGTATCCAGTGGCAGTAGAAGCATCTCAACACTGGCAGGAGTCTCCATGTGGCTTTTCTGGCTTCAGAGACCTGGTTGCTTCAGGGTAAACCCATGTGGCTTCTCCTCCAGGATGGCTCACAGTGAATCAGGGTCTATTAGCATGCTGCCATGTGTCTTGTCAGCCACAGTATCTGCCAGGGACTGACTCTTGTGTCTCATCAGTAGAGCATCTCCAAGGGGGGAAAATACCATGAGATTTCCCAGAATTCTCAGGAGAAAGCCATGTCCACATAGGGGTCTCATTGTCTATCTCCCGATCAACATGCTAGACTCCACCCCTACACTCCCAATCATGAAATTGACACAACAGTACATGATTTCAACAGTATTGGCACAACAAAAGATATGTAGAGCGATGGATCCGAAAAGAAAATCCCAATATATATATATAGGCTGATATATATATCAGCCTACAAGCAACTAATCTTTGACAAAGAAATAGTCAATGGGACAAAGATAGCTTTCTCAGTGAAAGATGTTGGAGAAGCTGGATTTCCATATGCAGAATGATACAAGATTTGTATCTCTCCTCGTGTACACACACACACACACACACACACAAGATGAATTAAAGGTATGAGTGCTAACCTCAGAGTTATTAAGATCATTAGCAAGAAAACTGAAGCACACTTAAGAGCCCTATTTCAGGGCACACATAGATTACTAAGTATAATGAAGGAGGAACACAGAGCAGAGAGCAAGATAGATGACTAAGACATGCTCAAGTTACATCATTTATGCACATCAAAGATTTCATCAAAAGAGTCAAATGAGATCACAAATTGAGAAACATTTTTACCAGTGACACATTGGACAAGGGTCTACTTTGCAAAATATAGGGAATTGTACAAGAGCTCAAAAAGAAAATAGCAAATCAATTAAGAAATGAAAAAAAAACACATGAACAAAGAGTTCCAAAATACAAAATGCAGTATAAATGGCTAACAAACACATGCAAAAATGTTCATAATTACTCACCATCTGGGGGATACAAATTAAAGCCATCATGAAATAAAACCTTACACTCACAGCTCTAGCCCAATTCAAAAAACTAGAAAACAACAAGTGCTGGAGAGACTGTGGAAAGAATGGAACTCATATATCTTCTTGGTGGTCTTGTAAACACATACAACCACTATGGAAAATGTTAGGAGGACACTTAAATCAACTGGGAATTGAAATTCCATACCATCCAGCAATACCTCACCAAAATAAGAGACACAACACAAGTTAATGTCTGCTTTCCATGTTTATGGCATCAAAGTTCACAATAGCAAGAAATACCTAACAGTGAAAGAATGGATAAAGAAACTACAGTACATATAAATAATGGAATATTATGCATCCCTTAAAAAGAGTGATGAAAGCACAAAACATTACCTGGCACGTAAGGACCCAGAAACCATTATGCCTATGTTCAGTTTCAAAAGAACAATATTATATAAGCCTGTTACTGTATAAGTACTGCATGCTAACCGATTATGCCACTGGAGCTTCTGTGAGCCTGTTACTGTAAGGAGAAAACCCATTATAACAATATTAGAGACCAATTCCCAAATGAAAAGATAGGTTCATGTACCTGTCATGAACCATACATCACACATACCCCTTGTGTGTATTTCATAAGAGTCACTTCAGAAGAGAAGACTTCATGTAGGCTGTGGACGTTCCTCCAAGAAAGGGGAAAATGGAGATGCCAATCCACTTGATGCTGTACAACATCTGGACAGGCAAGTGACAAATCAATAGGTTCTCTTCAGGAATCAGTGGAGAATCTTACTGGAAAATCAGGGTAAGACCAAGAAAGGGGACCACCTACATCTGAGAGGAAGTACTAATATTTATGTTGGTGGATATGGTAGGTAAAGGAGGAGCAACCTCATATTTCAAAGTGATGTTCAATCATAGCTACAGGGCAGAATCAAATCAGTTGTAGGGGAGAATAAAACAGGTCCATGTTCCTCAGTAGCCACTTTGAATAAGAAGTTTTTACCCAACTTTTGGTGAACCACACCATACACTAAGCACTATTCTGACCTTGGGTTCTGGTCTTACAGGGAGTATGGCATCCCCAAGGGCCACAGCAGAAGGACTCATTATGGAAGCCTGACTGAGTGAATGGAACCTTTCCCCCAAACAACCTGTAGTCCTGAAATTTAGTCCTGAAATTCCCTGGGAGAATAAGCAAAGAGTGATCACCCCAAGACTATGGAAATGGCGGTCATGTGATCTTGGGTGGGTCTTGATGGCTTAGTAGGTATCCAATGGAAGGAGACCCAGAGGCACCATATATTTAGTACCTAATGTTTCCTTTGCATTAATATGACAGGTATTAATCCAATAGGTAAAGATCTAATGTAAGAAAAGTTACAGTAAAATTTCCCCTAGCACCAAGCCCCAGACTCAATGTAAACAGAGCTCAATCAAATAAGAAATCAGTCTGTACAAAGCAACAACCCATGAATTATAGCTCATAGTTAAACTATATTCCTCACATAAATGCCTCTTATCAACCGTACCTTGATTTCTATTACACTGGAAAAATTAATGATCTCATCAATGCAATGGTGGATGATTGACAATGTTCAGTTCTTAATCATATGCCACCTCTTGAAAATGGCAGCATGTCAACCAATTTTTTTTGGTATAGTGACTCTGTATATTCATTCATTTCATCAACTTTGGTGCTTTTTGCATCGTTAGATATTTTGACCTTAGAATCCATTGAATCTTCAACTTGAACTTTTTCTTCATTTATTTCAGCTTGAAATATGCTGAACTTGTTCTTCCTTTTTGACTTTCTAACTCTAGATCTTTGCATATTTCAATATCCTGTAACATTATGCCTCAGGCTGTAACTGAAAATTTCTGCTCAACTCTTTTACATCTTCTTGCCTTCCATTTGTTTTAATTATGCTCAAGAGCAAATTTCAGAGCTTCTGGCATCCACTCTGATCTCTTCTTTCTTTTCTTGTTATGGTCTTTTGCTTTCTACAGTAACCCTGGTAGTATGGTGGGTTAGAGGTTGAGCTGCTCACTGCAAGGTCAATAGTTCAAAAGCTGCCAGCTCCTCTGAGGGAAGAGAATGATGCTTTCTGCTTAAGTAAAGATTTCCAACCTCAGAAATCCAAGGGGCAGTTTTACTCTATCTTACAGGATCACTATGAATTGGCCATGCTCTCAATGGCTGTGAGATGGGGTCTCTATGAGTCAGAAAGTAGGTGATGGCAGTGATTTGCGTTTTGCTTTCTTCATGTATGATGTTATTGGTGTCATCCCACAGCTCAACAAATTTTCTGTCATTAGTGTTTAATGCCTGAAATCTGTTCTTTAGATTACCTCAAAACCAAGGTGGATATATGAGACAGACTAACACTAGCCACTGTGATACCATCTTGTTCACTGCTGAAAACCTGCCTCTCCCCTTCCCATCTCAGAAAGTCCTGATTTTAATAAATGATTTTAGAATGTACTTTCATGTTCTCAAGATGAGAACTTTGTAATTTATAATAGTATTCCTTTTAATTTTGTAACTAGGATATTCCCATTTTTATTTTTATTAACCAGGTTGCTGTAATCAATGTTGTACCCTTTAATGCTCACTAACTATAAAGAATAGCAGCATTCATATTTGCTTTCTGCTACTGTCCATACTTGCTTAGTCCAAGATAAAAGACAAATGAGTTTTTGCCTTAAAGATGGACTGAAGTGTCCTCTAGAGAGTGCAATTAAAGAATTGATTTTAGATTCTAGTGGTCTGGTTATAACCAAATAAAGACTCTTCTGAATTATGAAGACATTATAGTGACTGTCATTTATTTGAACCTGCAACACTGTGTCTTGATGCCTTCACCCAAAGTCTGAGACCTCTAGAGGAGGCACTTCCTGCTTTGACCAATGCTTCAGCATTACTACCTGCTCAGTCAAGTAGTTGTCTGCAGATGCTGACATTTTAGAATTGGGCCCGAGTCTCCTGTTCCTTCACAGGTGAATTTAACTGTGGGACTGATCCTTTGGTTTGACTACGGAAGGAGATGCGAAGCAGTCTGAACTCTTCCCAGTCGTTCTCACCAGGACACTAGTAGAGAAGTTCAGTGTCTTGTTGAGTTGGCAGCTTATCTTTTCAGAGTGTCACTTAACAATTTGAGTGGCTTGTTGCATTGGCAACAAAGTCAGTGGCTTGTTCAGTTGGCAGCTGGGACCGTCACTTAACAAGTTTGGCATCTTGGTTTGGTTAGGCATGGCTGTTTTCTTTTGTGTAAATTGGCCAGTGAATTATTTATTTTTGTGTGTGTATGTGTGTGTCCTTATATTTCCCCCAAAATCTTCTGTCATTTTATTTTCCTTCCTGTCCTCCCTCATGGTAACTGGGTTGCTGGCTATTAGCCTCGCAGTCACAGATCTGTACAAACAAACAACAAAAAACTTTGGGTTGTTATTTTTGTGCTTTCTATTGGAAGATTTAAATTGTTGGCTAAAAGTAAATGAATTTTAATCAGAAAAAAACATTTTTTGTTTTATAGATTTAAAGCCTTTGTGTGGTACTTCTAAAAGAACATTGAGTAGTTTTACCCACAAATCTGGGATTTGGATGGACTGAATAAATACTAATCTAACCTGCCAGTGCACTTAGCAAAAGTTTAAGCCTTGGGAAGTAGATTTCGTTGTTTTTGTGCTTTTGTTTTTATGGTAAAAATAAATAATAATTTTAAACAGAAAAAGTCTGGTTTGGTTTTCAATTCTCCTGGCTTAATTTTTTGTATTTGTATTTGTAATTGTTTCATGTTGCCTCAGAAGATCTTTTGCCTTTTAAAATGCTTGTTTTACCTGTTTTACAGTGCTGTTTAAAGTAGATGACTTGCCAAGCTCTGTGTCTCTGTTGCAAGACTTTGAGTAGTTTCATCTAGAGGTTTGGGAATAGGAATGTGCTTTTAAAGGGGGATTAATCTTTGCCTCCAAGAAATACTTTGCAAGTTCAGTCTGTAAAGGAAGTTTTCTTTTAATTTTTTTTCTGGTGACTTTATATATCCTCTTCTTCAGAAAGGAATTAATGATTTTTGATTTTTTTAAAGTATGTAGATGTGTGTTTGCATCTAATGAAAGCTGGAACCTGCAGGTCAGATGAGCATCTGAATGGTTTCACGTTAAGTGAAACCCTTCTATTTGTCTGCATCATCGCACTGAGAGGGTTAGAAATTAGCTCAAATAACCAACCTTCAAAGTGTCTGTCCCCTCCTTCCCCAGGAAATGCAGTCTCATTCATCTTTGGCTAATCTTAGGTTATCTTTGGGTCATACTTTTTGGCTGCTCAGTGTTTCTGCATTTCTGTACAAGAGCTTTCTGTCACTGCAAAGCACTCTCTCCATGGTTAGCAACTCAGGGTGTTCTCTGTAACACCTCTGGTTCCACCTGTACTCCAGAATCTCTTTGTAAAATGAAAAACTCTCTGTGGGGGCTCCAAGTCCTGCCCTACTGTGGCTTGCCTGAATCTATTTGCTGTGGCCTCTGTCCCTGATCCACCACAGGCAGCAGCCACCCTTCCTTCTCTCATCCATGGATAGCGCAGTGAGGTCACAGATGCTGCCTGCCTGCTCGCACCTATACATAGAAGAGTTAGTGGACCTGGCTCCCTGCTGTGCAGAATGCTGGTAAAACCCCTGCTTTTTTCCCTTAAACTTGTTGCCCTTCTTGAAGTGACAGACAGCAAATAATGGTTGTGGTTTTCACATGAAAGGAGCCAAGCTGTATGTATTCACCACAAGGCAGAAAAAGCTGTGTTGAGCATTAGCAGGGGTGGGACATGAAAGTAAATAGAAATGAATTTAATTTTTAAAACTCGGAACTAAAAGAAATTTCTCAAAAGGTTTATAATGCTTAGAGAAATAAGCAAAAAAGCTAAAGTCCACTGTAGTGGTAGCCTTAAAAGAATCAGGCCAGACCCCTTTGAAGCCTACAAAACTAAACACAGAGTTCAGATTCAGAACAGGTGACACTTAGAAAGAAGCCAATTCACATATTATAAAGAAGAAATGCATTAATAATAATAACAACTAAATGTTAAAGTCTTTGCTCAGTCTAGGGGAAAATATCTATATTTCAACATATAAAAAAATTAATAAATTTCTTTTTGATGTCCCAGATGGTCTCCAAAGATTACTACTAGGACAGTCTCAGTGGAGACCTAGTAATTTCTCCTAAGACATCTGAATGCATTTTTCTGGCCAAGCTTGTAGTGCTTTTTATTTCACTTAAAATAAGGACAAGTCACTTTTATTGGGCTTACACTCCTCATACAAATTGTTAAATAGCATTTGCCAGGACTTGGGGGTTTTCACTAATGACACTAAATTGAATTTCATGATTCTGGGAAGATGGAAAGAGTCTCTTTGAACAAAAAAGGACATGCCTTGAACTTTATTTGGGTTATAACTCTTATCCATTATGTGGGATATCTGCAAAAGGTTGTTTTGAAGCTAAAATGCAAGTAGACCTGTCTTGGTTATCTGTTATTCATACTGAATGTAGATTTTTCTCTTTGGCAGGAGATACAAGCTGCTTTATATCTTATTAACTTTAATAATAAATTATGCAAAGTTTTCATTTATCATAAAATTGTGCAAAAGCGACTACATGGTAAAGCATGGTGCCTTTGCCGCCGCCTGCACCACCGCTGCCTCCGCCATGCGACTACCGCCGCCGCCCTTGTCCTGCTGCTGCTGCCACCGCCCGTGTGGCCGTCGCCTCTGGATCGGCTGTACGAGTACACATATTGCTCAGTTCTGGGGTGTTCTTGGTCACACTTTTATGGAGTTTCTGAAGGACAGTGGAGATTACTCAGTCACAGCACGACCTCTATGCAGATAGGTGAACTGTAGAAATTCATTGCCATTCCACCAAGAAGCCCCCATAAAGACAGGATAAAATGGACACAGAAGTGTTGAACTGAAATCTATTCACAGAGCACTGTTCAAGAGTTGTGACCTGGACGGGGTAGATCCCAGCGCACTTCCTTTCTGCCGCCTCCGAGTTACTGGATTGGAGAATCCCTGCTTCTTGTTGGGAGGGTCATTTTGTTTCCATTACTACGAACATCATATTCAGAGTGCCGAGAATCTCAAGGGGGAATTTTGAAGTAGACTTCCTTTTCATTACACCGTTTCTGTATTCGGTGCTTCAAAATACTTTCATAGTTGTATTGAATGTGTGTAACGTGGTACAAATAAACCACCCGGTTCCTGTGGAAGTCACATACAAGAACATGAGATTTCTTATTACACACAACCCAACCAACGTGACCTTAAATAAATTTATAGAGGAACTTAAGAAGTATGGAGTTACCGCAATTGTAAGAGTATGTGAAACAGCTTATGACACCGCACTCACTTGTGGAGAAAGAAGGCATTCATGTTCTTGATTGGCCTTTTGATGATGGTGGGCCTCCATCCAACCAAATTGTTGATGACTGGTTAAGTCTTGTAAAACTTAAGTTTCACGAAGAACCTGGTTGAAGACACAGCACAGTTCATGAGACAAAAGCTTTGTGGAGTTTTTAATAGCAAGCAACTGTTATATTTAGAGAAGTATCACCCTAAAATGCGGCTGCGCTTTAAAGACTCCAATGGTCAAAAAACAGCTGTTGCATCCAATAAATGGGTGCCTGATGTTATTGCTTTGGAAGTGGAACTTGAGATAGGACCTAATTTGTCATTTATATTTACCAACATGTTAGCTTGGTGAATAAGTATTACAAAGCTTTCATTAGGAGTATTGAAGCAGTTTTACCAGGCTACATGTATGACCGAATTTGCAACCTTCAGGTTTGGTTATCTGGACACTTGTCAAAGGTGTCTTACTGTTCAGCATTTAAAATGTGCTTGTCATTTGTAGCAATTGACCTGTCCTGAAAAGCATGCAGTATTGTTTTAAATCTATTCCCATGCTGGAATCTTATTAACATATAAGAAACTTAATGAGATTAGGTGCCATAGCCAGCACAATATCCTGGGAATTATGACTTTATGTGGTGTATTCCATCAGTCATTTCAAACATTGAAAGCAGGACGGATAGTGGTTATTTGCAGGTTCACTTTCTGTTTACATCCCCCAGATTCATCATGTTTGTACAACCATTGGCTTTTTATTATTGTTATCAAGTCTTCTTACAGTGCCATTAATGTCTTTACTGTCATTTTGTGCTTATATGGAAAACCCTCATATTGAAAACAAATTACATTGTACCAAAGCACGTGTCTTTAATGTCTCCAGAAACACAAAAAGGTAAAGCCTTAATGTTAATTTAATGTTCGCACTTTGGGTGCAATCTAACAGAGGGCGTGCCTCAAAAAAAGAATGGGATGAGTGGGTCTACTAAATATTTTTAGTAAAATGGTTGCCCTTGTCTTATGCAGAACATGTAGAATATACTCTTTAATTTAGTAAATATCTTCTAAAAAGTATTTAAAGATGCTTTGTTGTTGCTAAAACAATTCTTAATTAAAAGAATCTCTGAAACTGTCTTCTTTTCATACCAACTGGTAGCTGTTTACCAATATTTTGTTTGAAATGTGATTCCCCCTCTTCCCAACCTCTTGCAAAAAAAAAAACAAAACAGGTTTCTGCTAGTGAATTGAGCAGACTCTACTTTTTATATGTTTTTTGAGCTGTAACTTAATATTTGGATACTTGATCATTTGTTTTATTATGTAATTGATAAAATGTTGATATGTATTAATAGTAGTTAATAATATTAACTAATTGTGTGGTCATAGTTCTGTGGAAGAAGTAATTTGTTAGTGTTTGTTAGTTGTTAATGATGAAATGCAAACAAAAACAAAAAATGTACAAAGGGAGTAGCATTAATTACACTATCAAAGGACACATTAAATATATATATTTAATAATTCTGCCACTATTGTTAGTAGTGGGTTCCCATAAAAATTGTTCTAAAGGTATAAATGCAACTAGTTGCAATTATGTAAACAATGCTATTTGGAATTACACAGAATCTTTTTGTGTTTGTTTAGTTAATGCTTTATAATGAATCATTTTATTGGGGGCTCATACAACTCTTATCACAATTCATACATTCACTCATTGTGTCAAGCACCTTTGTATATTTGTTGCCATCATAATTTTCAGAACATTTTCTTTCTACTTGAGTCCTTGGTATCAGTTCCTCATTTTCCCCCTCCCACCCTTTCCCTCCCTCCCTCATGAGCCCTTGATAATTTATAAATTATTGTTTTTTCATGCCTTGAACGGACCGATGTCTCCCTTTACCCACTTTTCTGTTGTCCATCCCCTGGGAGAGGGTTATAGATAGATCATTGTGAAAGATTCCCTTTTTTTTCCTCCTACCTTCCCATTCCCCTCCTGGTTTGACTACTCTCAATATTGGTCCCAAGGGGTTTAGATTCCCAGTATTTCCACTCTTATTTGTACCTGTGCACATGCTCTGGTCTAGTCAGATTTGTAAGGTAGAATTAGGGTCATGATAGTGGAGGGTGGGTGGAGAGAAAGCATTAAAGAAGTAGAGGAAAGTTGTATGTTTCATTGGTGCTATACTTCCCCCTCATTGATCCAACTCCTCCCTGTGAACCTTCTGTAAGGGGATGTCTAATTGCCTACAGAATGGCTCTGGGTTTCCACTCTGTACTCCCCACCCAATTCACATGGACATGATTTTTTTTGTTCTGGCTCTTCGATGACTGATACCCAATCCCATCAACACCTCATGATCCCACAGGCTGGTATGCTTCTTCCATGTGGGCTTTGTTGCTTCTCAACTTAAGAGCCACTGTTTCTCTTCAAGCCTTTAAGACCGCAAATGCTATATCTTTTGATAGGCTGCACCATCAACATTCTTCACCACATTTATTTATGCACCCATTTTGTCTTCAGTGATTGTGTCAGGAAGTTGAGTATCTCAAAATGCTAAATTATTACAACAAAGTATTCTTGCATTGAGGAAGTACTTGAATAGAGCCCCAATGTCCCCAATTTCCTTAATACCAAACTTATAAATATATGTACATATATCTATTTCCTCATCTTCATATATAAATATATTTACATATGCACCTGACTGTATTTAGATCTCATTGTCTCTTAGATTTTTTCCTCTATTTCCTTTTGCTTTCCTCTTGTCCCACTATCATGTTCTGCCTTCATTTGGGCTTCAGTAATTTCTCTCAGTTATATTGCCTTTGATCAAGCCCTACCAGGCCTCCTACACCCTACTTGCTGTTGATTTTTGGTCACTTGTTGTCCTTTTTTCAATGGGTTTGTAAATACCCACTTGCTTTCCACTGTCTCCCTCTCTCCTATGCCCTCCCCTGAACCATCGTCCTTTCATTTTCTCCTTTAACTTGTTTACCCCACTTATCTTATCTAGATAAACATGCAGACAGAATAATATGCACAATCACAAGACAGAAGAAACCAAAGCAGGAAAGGAAAATAAAACAATAATGACAACAACAAAAATACAACTACAAAAAAAGAAAGTTCTATAAATATTTCAAGGACTGTTTGTTGACCTTTACACTTAGTGTTTTCTAATTGAGTCTGATGTAATGCCACGCCCTGGCACCACAGTATATTTTTTATGTTTCCTGGGGGCTCATTGCTCTGCTCCCTTGCTGTTCTGTTGCACACTTAGTGTTTTTCCTCAGGTTGGTGGGATCAGATTGGGCACAATTCTCCACACTGTGTCTCCAGTGTTGTCCCCCATTGTGCTATGGGTCGGTTAGGGATGCCGTGTCTCCTGACGGGACTGGCCCTATGGTCCTCTTTGTGCATTGGCTGCTCTAAGCAGGAATATCATCCTCAGGGTTTGGTGGGCCAGGATGTGCTTTACTCTGTTTCCCTCCCCCTTCATCTGCTGCTGTGTGTTCTGATCAGACCTGTCCCTCTCCCTGAGCCATAGTTTCAATGCTGTTCTCTGAAGTGAATCCTTCTTAGGGGGAGGGAAGTGCAGGGGGGAGTGCACTATCCACTTAGGTGGGGTTGGGGCCAGCCCCTCAGACTTCTCTATTAGTTCCCTACTTTATGCTGGTGTGTTACATTCTCATCTTGGAGCACTGAGTTGCTAGTCCCTATTCAGTGTGGTCCCTCTTTCCCAGGTCACCATCTTGCCTCTCCTCCATACAGAATCTTTTTATTGGGCTAACACTCCATCTTTTGCTTTCCCGAACAGTGAGACTCATAAAAATTGCATGTGGCTACACAGCCAGAGGTCAGATGAGGTCACACTGTTTACACAATTGTTTTATGGACAGAACATGGAAAGTTAAAGTTTTAATTCTTAGACGTTATCTTTGGCTAATCCTGCCTAAGATGACTAAATAAATATAATAAATGTAAGTTTTAAGTTATGGGGGCAAAAAGGCCCTTTAAACCTCTCTAGCAGAAACTATGCTGCTTGATCAAAGTGGCTCAAGGAAGTCAAGGTGGCTAAAAGAGGGCCTGGCTCTTGTTTAAATCAGTCCAAAGCCTGAGGGCATATTTAGTGTCAATAAAAGTATTTAAGTACATGTTAAAATAAATAAAAATTAAATTTGCTTTAAAAATGAGTTTAAAATCTGGCTTTACTAGGTTTATTCTGCTTTTTTAATCACTGTTTTTAAAACAGTAATTGATAAAATGATCAATTTCATCAATTGTTCAATGATAAAAGAACAGAAAGTTTGGAAACTACTTGCTTTCAGCCTTCAATTTTATGTTTTAAAATGGATATAGGAGATGGCTGCTAAAGGGCTCTGAAAAAGTAATCACCCAGTGATTTGACTGTTCTGGACATTTGTGGACACTGCTGTTGGCAGAAGAAAAAGGAACCCTTTTGGCTTTTGAAAGTTTAAACTATTGTCTTGTGCCTAAGGCTGAAAAAAAAAATTAAAGCAACGAAGAAACTCTTCTCTCCAGGGCTAAACCTTAAAAGAAGCCTGTAAGCAGCCTGAAACGCTGGCTAAGTGACCATCTGCACCCACTTTTGTGTGGAAGTGTAAAGAAATGCAACAATAGGAAAACGGGTTCAGTCTGGTCACTAAAACCCTGAATCTGGTTTACAGGAATTAAAGAAGATGAGAGGAGGGTGGCTGAAGCTCCTGGCCTAGTCCAAGGGAGCTGAAAGGTGTTTAAAACAATTTATGACTGGCCCATGGTCAAAATGCAAGGCGACCAATGGACACACTGGTGGGACACACTGAGTTAAACAAAATCCAACAAGATAAAGAGAAAATTTTTGAACTTTTAAATTGGTGTATATTGCTACTGACTTTATGGACTACCTGTCCTGATTTGCCTTTGCTTATGGATGCTGACTGACAAGGTTCCAATCAGACTGAATAGTCTTCACATCAAAAAACATGCTTGCCTTTTCAAAGCATTAGGAAAATATAAGTTGGAAGTATAAAAATTGAATGCCCAAAATTGGGAGGATAAAGGCATAACTGGCTTACAAACTTTCATAGATTAAAATATAAAACATTTTTGTTTTGCCCGGATATAAATGTTCATGTTTAAATAAGGCTGGTACATTTCAAAGTGTGTGTGTTTTAGTTTTATCTTGTTAGAACTATTGTCCTTGTTTTGAAAATTGTATGTGGCTAAAAAGTTGTGTAAAGGTGTCATATTAATCTGACACCGACCCCTTGACTGTTCCAAGGACACCTGCAGGCAAAGATTCATAATCACAATTTGCTTTAGGCCCTGCAAACCTTACCGTTTGTCAGGCACCAACTCCACAAATTCTCGAGGAAGGCAGTACCCCAGCCATCAGCAAGCAGCTTACCTGTGGAATGGATCCCTTTCAACTCAGTGACTATGTCCTCGTAAAGCAGTTCATGTCCACTGGACTTATATCACATTGACAAAGACCCTTTACCTTCATGCTCACAACTCCGACCACAGTCAAGGTGAATGGACTTGCTATCTGAGCATCAAAAGACTGTCCTGCCTGATGCATAATGAAAGGTTTATTTTTCTACAAAAGACCCCTTAAACTAAGACTATATTCAGTTTCTTAATATTGCTATCACAGTCTAGGTTTTATGCAAATTGTAATCAAAATATTAAAATGTGTTACAGTAGGTCACAAATGTATTTTAAGGCTTTCCCAGAAACATGGTTTTCTTGCTCTTTTGGACTTCCCACCTGCTTGACTACTTACTGTATATGTTTACCAACTAGGTATCGCAGGTTCCGCAGCCAACGGTACCTCAGCACTCATCACCTAAAGTCATGGATTGAAAGGCCTCTCCAGTATAATTAATATAAATATTAATGGACTAAAAGCCACCATTTAAAAATTGCCAGAACAAATTAAGACCTTAGCTGAAGTATCTTGCAAAACAGACAAGCTATTGTTTGAGAAACCCTCGTTTAGTTAAAAATTGGTCTCTTTGGGTCACTACTTAATTACTGGTCACCATTATTATTAATATGGAAACTTTTAGTTGGATCATTCATGCATCATTAATGCAATTGTAGAGTTCATCCAAAACCATACAGGAACATTAAATGAATGATATTTAAAACTCAATGTACAACCATAAACCCAGAAAAAAAGTTTCTGAAGAATCAATTATTTGATTCCCAAAGAAAAACAGCAGGGAATGAGACAGACTAACATTAGCCACTGTAGGGCCTTCTTTTTGACTGCTGAATGACCTGCCTTCTTCTCCTGTGGTCGTCATGTACCTATGTCAATTTCATGCTTGGGATTTAGGGGTGGAGCCTAGCCTGTCAATCTGGAGATAGCCATTGAGTAGCCAATGAGGTCTCTGTGTGGGCATGGCTTTCTCCTAAGAATTCTGGGAAGTCTCCCGGTATTTCCCTCGTGGAGATGAGAGACCATTTTTCCCAGTTGTTGGTAGTAGCTTCACTGACAACACAAGATGGCAACGTCTGAGGAGCAGGAAGAGCAGGAGGAGAAGCCGCACGGCCTTACCCTGATAGAACCAGATTTCTGAAGCTGGAAAAGCCACAAGAGACCCCTGCCAGCGCTGAGATGTTTCTATCACCAATGTATGCTGCTGATGGACCCTCAGCCCTGGAAACAAGGAGCCATCAGGGCACCCCTGCCAGCGATGGGACTCTGTACCCACTGGTTTGTGCCTTTGTGAGTTGGAAGGAGACTTTATAGACTGGAACAGACGTAAGGGCTAATATCGGACTTATGCCTTTGAACTGGATTGGGTTGGGATGCTTTCTCAATTTTCCATTCTTCTTGTATATAAACCTTTCCCTTATATCCATATGCGTGTTCATGAATTAGTTTCTCTAGTCTACCCAGACTAAAACATACCCCTACCATTTCAGAGAGTCCCATTAGTGATAGATTTTAGAATGTACTATCATGTTCTCAAGATCAGAACATTGTAATTTGTAATATCATTCCTTATGATGTTGTAACCAAGATATTACTGTTTTTATTTTATTATCCCACTTGCTATAATCAATGCTGTACCCTGCCACACTCACTAACTCTAAAGAATAGGACCATCACTTTTGCTTTCTGCTTCTGTCCATGCTTGCGTAAGTCCTAGACCAGGGGTCCTCAAACTATAATCCACGGGCTACATGTGGCCCACCGAGGACATTTATTCGGCCCGCTGGGTGTTTTTGCCACCACTGTCTGTTCTGCTTAGCGGCCAACTCAGGGTCCACAGTGTGCGTGTGTGGAATGTGCTGCCGCATACTCTGATTCCCCTCCTTCTGTCTCACAACTCTTCCTGTCAGTCTTGGGTGTGATCAGACAAGTCATGAGCTTGTCTGTGCAGACTCTGCTGTTACCTGAGGACTGAAGTAAGAATAAGTTAGGATTTATTTTTTAAGTTAGGCGGTCTATTAATATTATTATTATTGTGGTTAGTAGGGCTTTTTTGCGTTTAAGGGGGGCCTTTTTTTCTGAAGTTAGGTCTTTTTTTTGCAGATGGAGGCACCTTTTTTTGAAGTTAAGAGAGCCTTTTTTTAAGTTGGTTAGTTGGTTGGAGGTGGTTTCTGGTGGGCTGCATCACAGTGATAACTCTCAGAGCTAATGCAAATTGTCAGTGCTCAGAGATAATGCAAATTATCAGTGCTCAGAAGTAATGCAAATAGTGCTCAGTGGTAATGACATTGTAAGTGCTCAGTGTTATCGCAAATGATCAGCAGTCAGTGTTAATGCAAGTGGTCAGTGCTCAGTGTTATCACGTGGGCGCGCCAAACTGGTAATCTACCTAGGGGCCCCATAGGAACTTAATGAGGCTCTGCAGACAGCCAACGAGTAGGAAACCAAATTTAATTGACAGTAAGTGCATTTATACTCTGATTGCTATTCAGTTGTGTATGATGTTGTATGCTTTGTGCTTTATAAGCCCCAGTTCACACTGTTGCGATCTCTGAGCAGTGTGAGTTCAGCCATATGCTTCTGTATGACTGAACTCATGTTAGATTCGGAAGACAATTTGCATTATCACTGTGAAGCAACCCCCTTAGAAATTGTCTTCTGAATCTAATGCATTCAAGTCAAGCAGCCTTCCTAATTTCTGTGCATCTCTCCCCTCTGACACATATCCTAATCTGAGGAATCATGCCCTCAAAATGGCAACCATCTTTGGCAGCACTTCTGTTTGTGAACAGACTTTTTACAGAATGATGAAATCTCCAACCAGATCTAGACTAATGATGCACACTTGCATCATTTGTTATGGCTAGCACTGACAAATATGGAACCGGACACTGACCATATCATTTGCCAAAAGTAGGCCCATAGTTCCCATTGAAATACTGGTAAATTTGTTGATTTAACTTTACTTGTTCTTCATTATAAATATTGTATTTGTTCTCATTTTAGTTTTTTATTTAAAAATAAGGTATGTGCAGTATGCATAAGAATTTGTTCAGAGTTTCCATTTTTTAAAACTATAGTTCAACCCTCCAATGATCTGAGGGACTATGAACTGGTCCCCTATTTTAAAAGCTTGAGGACCCCTGTCCTAGACAAATGACAAATGAGTTCTTTGTCCTTAAAGATGGACTGAAATGTCCATATGGGACAGCAATCAAAGAATCACTTTTAGATTCTAGCAGTTTGGTTATAATCGAATAGAGACTCTTCTAAATGATCAAGACATTGTAGTGACTGTCATTTAGTTGAACCCACAATGTATACGCAAGGTTGTATTCTAGCTCTACATGGACTGCTATAATTTTCTTCAATTTTAACCCAAATGTGTTGAAAATGAGTGATCGATCTGTTCCAAGTCAGTCCCTGTGCTGATTTTGGCTACTCGTATTGAATTTTTCCATCTTTTCTTTCCACAGACGTAGCCAATTTGATTATTGTGTATTCTATCTAGTGAGGTCTGCTATTTGCAATGAAGTACTTTGGGTCTTGCAAAATTCTATCATGCAATCTTCAGCTTCATTTCAAATTACTGTTCCTTCCTCTTTGTTTCCAAATTTCATATTCCGATCACTAATAATTAGTAATACATCTTTAGTGGATTTGGTCATGTTCAAATTGAAGCAGTTGTTAGAATTCTTCAATTAATTCACCATCAGGAGCCCTGGTGGTGAAGTGGTTACACCTTGGGCTACCAGCGATTCAGAGCCTTGAGTCAACCCAAAGGGAGAAAGGCCAGCCTTCCTATTCCCATAGTTACAGTCTCTGAAACTCACAAGGCCACTTCCATTCTCCTATGAGTCAGAATTGATTTAATGGCAGTGAATTTTTTTCCAGAATGTTATTGTTCTTGGTGCATAAATCTGAATAATAATTATATTAATTGGACTCTCTTATAGGCATATAGATATTCTACTACCACAGTCAATATTGTACTTTAAGGTGAATCTTGAAAAGGTATTTTGGGGGGGGTGGCAATGAATTCTATGTCATTCTTCTTGAATTAGTCATTCTTAGTTGAGCAAACCATATGATTATGGGATTTAAAATGGCAAATATCGATTCCTTTCTGCTTGCTAATAACTAGCATATCTATCTTTATAGATTTCATTTCATTTTAAATGACTTCCAATTATCCTATATTTATACTTTGCACAATGAATGTTTGCATCGGTTTTTGATTTTTCCTTATTTCGAGTCATGCCCCATCAGCAAATGAATGATTCTGCAGCTTTTCTCCGTCCACATCACGAAGGCTGATGCTATTTGAGGAGCCATTACTTCCATAGTCAGATTCTGAGTGCTTTCCACTTAAGGAGCTCGTCGTCTAGCACTGTATCTGACAATGGTCTGTTGCTTTCCCTTACAAGAGAACCGTCTATGTGTCCTTTGTAGTCTTTTCTTCCTCTGGAATCTCTGCTGAAACATGTTTACCGTGGTTGATCCAGTATTTTAAACACTGGTGATAAATATGATTCCAGTATAAAGTAGCACAAAGTCACCACAGTGTGTCAAAATGAAGCAGAAGTAGTGGGCCTATAAATATAATCCAAATCCACATTTCATCATTTTAAAGATCGAGAAAAATTAATCACCAAATTTATAGAGAAAGGAAAAGCCTCACACTTCCATTCTTCAAATCTGTGATATATCCATGGGCATAAAAGCAGCCTCATATTGATTGAAATGACAGATACATAAAACAATGAAGTAGAAATGAGAAATCAGATGTAAGACTATGCAATTTTGGATAGTTGATCATTGACAAAGTGTCAATCCTCATCAGACGGAGAGATAAAGTGTCTTTAGCAAATAGTAATAGCAAAATGAAATACCCATTTCCAGAAAAATGAAACAGGATTGATATTTTAAAAACTAACTCAAGATGGATCAAGCATCTAAATGTAAAACCCATATCAAATAAAAAATAAGGATACACTTAGTGCCCCTATTACATGGCATAAATACTGGTATACTAAAAAATATAACTTAAAATGTATAAACAACATGTAGAAAAACAACGTAGAAGAAGAAATGACTAAGCCCTTCTGAAAATTCAAAGTTATAGACTTTACCACTAGAATGAAAGACTTTACCAGAAGCATTAAAGACTTTACAAAAAGAGTGGGGAAAAAATACAGAGACTGGGGGAAAATTCAGCAATCACAATACCAAATAAGGGTCTCATACCTAAAATGTCCAGAAAATTTCAACAAATCACAATAAAAACACAAATGCTTAGTTATATTAAATTGGCATTCCATTATGCTCACCTTCCCAACACAATCACTAAAAACAAATGTGTGCTTAAGCAGTGATGAAGAAAGCAATGAAGTAATGAAGAAAGCAGATGGTGCCTGGCTATCAAAAGATACAGTGTCTAGGGTCTTAAAGGCTTGAAGGTAAACGAGCAGCCATCTAGTTCAGAAGCAATAAAATCCACATGGAAGAAACACACCAACCTATGTGACCACGAGGTGTCGAGGGGATCAGGTATCAGGCATCAAAGAACTAAAAATTACATCATTATAAATGAGGGGGGGTAAAAATTGGGGACCCAAAACTTATATGTAGGTGAAGTGATATCCCCTTACAGAAGGGTCAAAGGAAGAAGACAAGCCAGTCACGATGCCGTATAGCAAAGATGAAATATGCAACTTTCCTCTGGTTCTTTTTTTTTTTTTTTGGATCATTTTATTGGGGGCTCATACAACTCTTATCACATTCCAAACATACATCCATTGGATGCAAAACACATTTTTACATTTGTTGCCATCATCATTCTCAAAACATTTCTTTCTACTTAAGACCTTGGTCTTAGCTTCTCGTTTTTTCCCCTTCCTCCCTGCTTCGCCCTCACTCATGAACCCTTGATAATTTATAAATTATTATTATTTTGTCATATTGTACACTGTCCAATATCTCCCTTCACCCACTTTCCTGTCGTCCGTATCCAGGGAGGAGGTTATGTGTAGATCCTTATAATCCTTTTTACTCCACCTCCCCTCCACCTTCCCAGTATCCCCACTCTCACCACTGGTCCTAAAGGGATCATCTGTCCTGGATCCCCCATGTTTCTGGTTCCTATCTGTACCAGTGTATATCCCCTGGTCTAGCTGGATTTGTAAGGTGGAATTGGGATCATGATAGTGGGGGAGGGGGGGAGCATTTAAGAACTAGAGGAAAGTTGTTTTGTTTTGTTTTGTTTTGGGGGGGGGCATCACTGCCCTCAGGTGGTGGGAGTAGGAGGCCCAGCCTTTGCTCCGTGGAGCTGGAATTGAACCTCCATCCCAGTGGGCCACAGTCCCGCACACAACCACTACACCACCGGGGCTCAGCCCGAAAGTTGTGTATTTCATTATTGCTATACTGTACCCTGACTGACTCGTCTCCTCCCCATAAACCTTCTGTAAGGGGATGTCATTTCACCTACGGATGGGCTTTGGTTCCACAATCTGTAATCCCCCTCATTTATAATGATATAATTTTTAGTTTCCTCTAGTACTTAAAGACTTCCTCCCACTATCATGATCATAAATTCTACCTTTCTACCTTGCAAATCAGGTTAGACCAGGGGATGAACACTAATACAGAATATTCATATGTATTTTTCAGTTGCTTTTGGATAAACATATATTCTCTATTTTACCTGAATTAAAAATTAAAAATATTGACATAAAATAAAACATCTGATTCAAAAAAACTAGTAATATGATTTTAAACTAATATTTAATCAAGCAATTTTAATGAAGGGTAAAGGATAAAAATTGACATGTTAATTTAGAATCTAGATATCAGTTTGTGAAATATATTCTGAGAATTCTAGATACAATGGCAATATCTTATCCAGTATGCTTTAAATATGCAAATTTAGAGGGTTGATTAATGGATATCATGAACCTGATACTTGGCAGAAATTGAGAACTAAGGAGAAATAGGTGTTAGCAAGAAACATACTGAGCTGATTACTATGACTTTGTCAGCACAGTCAGGAAATCTTTCAACAATCATAAAATGCCCATCTTATGGAACCACAGCATCATGCCACTGTCGGTCTTACAGCTACATCTCCTTGGCTTTCACTGATGGAAATTGGTGTGTGGTGGGTCAAGGCAGAGTGTTTGATCTTCCTTTGCTGAGTGCAGAAAAACTGGAAAATATGAGCCCAGTGCTCAGTGGCTAAGTGGACACATAACCATCTGTATTGCCATCCATTCAATTCCACTTATACCTACCCTGTAGGACAGGGTTCCCATGATTTTTAATTTTTAGGAGAACAAACACCTTCATCTTTCTTCCTCTGAAAAATAGAAGAGGAGGAGAGGAAGAAGAGAAGCGAAAGGTGCTCCACGCCTCCAGTGATAAAACAGCACGTGAGACACCCAATGCATGGCCCCTGCCTTGAGGGAGGGCCAAGGTCTAGCTGGACTAGAAATCCTAGAAGGCAGGGGTAAAGGAGCTGGAGCTGGGGGCGGGGCCGGGCGGGACGGGGGCGGGGCGAGGCGGGACCACAGTCCGGGCCAGAGGAAGCGGGAGGCCGGTGCCTGGTTCCTGTACAAGTGCGGACTCGCTGACCCGCTGCGCAGAGGTTTTCAGCGCCTGCTGCCCTGCGTGCGTGCCTGCTCTGTCTGTAGCGTTCCCTGCCACCCCCATGCCCTCCTACACGGTCACCGTGGCCACTGGCAGCCAGTGGTTTGCTGGCACCGACGACTACATCTACCTCAGCCTGGTGGGCTCCACGGGCTGCAGCGAGAAGCACCTGTTGGATAAGCCCTTCTACAATGACTTCGAGCGTGGCGCGGTAAGGCAGCAAGCTAGCCAGGATGGGTGGCTCGGAGGTGGGAGAGGGGCGCCGAGGGAGGCCCAGGGACACGGTCCAGACGTCCACAGCTCTTCCTGACTCGGTGATACTGCAGACCCCATTTCTTGTGTCTCACACAGCTCCTTCTACGGGCGAGTTGCACATAGAGGAAAGGGGTAGGTCACTTTCCAGGAGCAGATAATGGTTTTGCCTTGCGTCAGTCAGATGCCCAGATGGAGTTGCCCTACGTGAGTGTGCCGAGCTGGGGGTCTGGGGTCAAGAGGCCTGGCTCCACTGAGCTTGACCGCTTTAGGGCATCTGTCTTCCCAAGTTGAACATGAAACGTATAGCGCTCTAGAGAACTGAGTCAACCTGCCCTTTGTGGGTCTCTGAGACTGTAAATCTTTATGAGAATGGACAGCCAGCCAGTTATTTTGGAACTGTTGACCCTAATGTGTCATCCACTGCCCCCAGTCTATTCCTTGGCAATAAGTTTGTTTGTTTGTTTATTTATTTTGCTGCTCCAGGAGTTCTGGGGAGGCCCAGCCCAGCTGGTGGCCCTATTGGACATTCTCTTAGCCCCAGGACAAAACACTCCACAGGTTTTTAGAAGGAACAAGAGAAGGCAGGCAAGTCTAGGCCTTTTGGAAACTTGGGGGTTCTTTCTTGCCCCCTAGCAAAAGATATACCTGGGAAGATATACCTTACATCACAGATGTGAGAACCTAGCATAAGAAAAAAGGAAGGAGGGCATCCATCCCCAATCACCTTACGGAAGACATAGAGGCGCTTGGAAATTTGGTGAAAGGAAGGGTGACACGTTTTATTGAACATGTACTTTATGATGCCAGGCCTCCGTGAACTCGTAGCCTTATTTAAGGAGCGGCTCCTGACTCTGACTTGCATTTGAACTCTAGTCTGATAGCTTTCTCCACATGGGGGAGCCTTGTGTTTTGCAGAGCACATAGAAAGAAAACAGTATCTGGCTGACCCAGACCAGTGGCGACGAACCCCATGATTGCAGAGTAGAAGTGTGCTGTGTAGGATTTCCGTGGCTGATTTTTCCAAAGCAGTTCACCAAGTCCTTCTTCAACATGACTCTGAGTGCACTCCAACAACCCACCATCCAATTAGCAGCCAGCATTTGCACAAACCACTGCCCAACTCTAACGAAAGAAAATACTTCTGACTTTATGACTTACAAAGTTCTCACCGCTTCGTAGTGTTAGGTTGAGCTATGTGAATGGCTCATCTTTGATTATCTTTACAATTAGGAATGCAAAGTTTCATATAGTTCATCCAAATACATCTCTTGTAAAATTCCCAAAGTTCGTATGATGTCTGCCAATGCTAAGTTAATATGAGTCCACCCTTTCTCTGTATCCCAAACTCAAAGCCCTCCAAACTGTTCTGTATTGAGCCATTTGGTAGTGAGCTAAGTACTCTGTGGTATCAACCTGTCTTGAGCGGTGTTCAAGACTTGTTAGATGAGTGTAAGAACTGGCACCTCCACGGCCAGGTTTTCCCAATCAAAGGGACTAATGAGGAAAGATTAACAAGGAATTGGTTTGGAATTATGACACCCTCAGACATTTTCAAAATCACCTTCATTTTTTCTCCTGTTATTTCATGGGCTTTCCTCCCATCACATTTGGCAGGCTGCCTCCCTGTTATAGATGGGCTGAAGTGAGCCTGGTTCTCACATGAGAGGCCCTGGACAGCAGAAGCCACAGGTGTGCCCCCTGATTAGCATCAGCTGAGCCCAGATACAGCAGTCTCTTTGTGAAGGAGCCAAGGATGACTATAGGAGAGTCTGTGCTGCGTGATGATGTCCCTGTGCCCGCTTCTCCACCCTGATAGCTCATTCAAATGGAACTACTGATTAAACACTTCGGGCGAGTGTTCCAGAAACAAATTTTAGGATATATTTGCATATACTCTTTGTATTCCATTAAGACTGGAGGGCTGGGGTAGGGCAAAAGAATCAATTGGCTCTTTGAAAAGGTTCACTTTTGAGAAAGTTCCGGTTGATGCAAAATTACCCCACATTTGTTATTGCATTGTCCAGAGCCACTTCCTCATTCTCCAACCAGGGGCTCTAGAAAGGCTTTTCATGCCATTTGGGTAAAGGTGAAAACTTTAGAAGAAATATTTGCTAAGAAGAAAGACCATCCTATTTTACACAGAAAAGTGTAACAATTGTTATTGGTAATGCCAATAATCATAACGAATCAATCCAACTACTGTCATGGATTGGCACATCAGCATACTTCCCATCCCACCACAATGCACAATTCAGTCACATAATGGCCATGACTGACTTTTGCTCAATAAATTGATTCAAAAATCCCTAACCATTCTCATCAGATTTCTATGTGTAGTGATTAAGAACAGGACAGAAGTTGAAATCCTTATAAGTGAAACTCTCATGAAGACAGTCAGACTTTCATAAGCTTCACTAGGTATTGGGGGAAGCCCAGGCTAGAGGGCCAATAGCCACATTCCTGAAGGTTACCCCAAGTTAGGCAAATTTAACAGTTGATGTGTTCCTTTATCTCTGTAAATTTCAAGTACTTCAAGTAAGATGGGATGACCCAAACAGATTTCTGGGAAATTTTACTTGGCCCACACTAAGTTCGTGATGGCACTATTAAGAATGCTAAAGGCAAGAGGGAGGTGCTTATGTGATATATAATCCTTGGGTGTGCTCAGTAAACACCAAGTCACAACTATCTATACTTTCTAAATTATAATATTATGATATATTCATAAGTGAATATATTGACTGATGAATATGCTCACAAAAATACTTTGGAGAGCATCTCCTTGGGAATAAGAATATATTAATGAAGAATAAATATTTCATTCTCAAGACCCTCAATTCTGCTGCCCCCTTTTTGCCCTCTGTCCCATCCCTTTATTACCTTCTGCCCTTTCTTCCTCCTTCCCTTTTTCCTTCGTGACTCTTCCTCGGGGTTCCAATGTATCTCATTTATACTCTTACACCCAGCCCTCCCTTCCTTTCTGCTGCTTACCCTTCTATTCTATTTTCTAAACTCTCCCTCGTCTTCCCTCAATCCTCAATTCTCAGAAATGTGAATTCTAGTTCACATTTTCCTCTTCTGCCTGCACCCAACTACTTTATTAATATTGCCTCTATTCCCTCCATCTCCTCTCATCTGCCATAGAGTATCGCCTTCTCTGTACCCCAGTGTCTCCTTTCTGAGTGCCTAGTCTGCCCCACCTCTCTGCTCAGACCTTACTACCCACCCCCAAGTCCCTCACTACCCTCTCCACTTTATTATCACTCCAACAGAGACCCTTCTCCTTGACCCAGCAGCAACAAGCATTTGAGGCAGATAGATGGAAGCTTTCTTAAAATTCTGATATAAAGACTTTATGACAATTTATCATGATTTCTTTGAAATATTCAAAAACTTTGAAATGACATGTTCAATAAGAAGTTGGAAGCAACAAATAAGTTAACATAACAAACCCTTCAGTGAATGAACCTGCTTCCCTCACTCCGTTTCTCTCATCAGTATAAGGACCCCTGCACCTACCAGCACCACTCCAAGAAACCCCTTTCTCAACCTCCTTCCTCCACGGCAAGTGTCTGACTGCAGTGATTTTATCCTCTTAGCTTCCAACATCTAAAGTGCACTGCCCTGAACCAAGGCAATGCTACCAACTCCCAAGAGCTGCCTCAAGCACCATTGTTTCATGAATCTTTTTTTTAACCTGCTCATTGCAGTACTTTTCACAATAGTCAAAAGGTAGTAACAACCTCAATGCCATGAGTAGATAAATGGATTTTTTTTAGTACCGCATTCTTATTACTAGACATTTAGGCATATACATATATACAGCTGCACATAGTTGTACATATATATATATATCCATACAACTTTTCATTAGTTTTTTATTGTTGTTGTTATTGTTTTTAATCATTTTATTAGGGGCTCATACAACTCCCATCATGATCAACACATATGCCAATTGTATGCATACCACATTTGCACACTTGTTGCCTGTTTCATGAATCTTTTCCATGTCCCTCCCCCTAATTCCATGATGCCTGTTCCTACTTCATTTTTCTGGCCCAGTCGAGCATTTTCCTCACATCATTGGTAGTCTGACAGCCACACTAGGTTATTATTAACCCTGTGGTTATTTTACCTCACTGACCTTCAGATGACCCTGAGCAATGGGGTTATAATCCACTAAGATAATTTGTTGAAGGCCTATTATGGGTCATTCACTGCTTCTGTAGAATGGTCATGAAAGTTCAACAAGTCATAGTGAATAGAAAGTTAAGAGCAGTACAGCCAACCTAACACATAAAAAAGAGGAAGATTGCCATACCTTACAGATCCATGAACCTGCCTAATACTGTATTTTGCTATTTGGTCCATGTGAACCTGTTGTCTTCCTTAAGCTTTTCTTTATCCTCACTGATGCTTCGCAGCATTGTATTCTTTAGCTACAACCACGAGAATGGTTTGAAGACATCCTAAATGAAGGGCAGGCTGAACTGTGCAGTTTTTCATTCATTGGTTGCCACTCCAGGCCTGGATCCAACAAAGGCCTGGGCTGACTCAGACAAAGCCAGACTAGTATGGCCATGGAAGGCCTTGTTAACTGGTATATTGTATGTCTGTACACTGGGTTCACCCCAGTGGAGCCACTATGACCTCTTTTAGTTCCTGCATGTGTGTGGGTGAGAAAAGCCAGGGCAACTAGAGAGTCCATTTTTCTGTTAACTTTACTCCAGGTGTGCCAACAATTGTTGTTGCTCTCCTCTTCCTCAGAGAAACTTCTCTTGTCTCCACAGGGATCACCACCCACAGCTGGACATGTGGCTTCCCTCTTGAGAATTGTCTCAGCCCTGTAGAGCTTCCTTTAGCACCATCCCCTTCATTTTTCAGCCCGGTGATTCTCCATATCCTAGAAAAATCTACCTCAGCTTCTCACAACAATTGAGACTTTACAATGGTCAACCTCTCCTCCTTGGCACAAACTTCCCTGGGATCAACACCCCACTGAGTCACAGCTACTTCCAGAGCAGTCACCAAGCCAGCCTAGACTCTATGCTTTAACTTCTCCTTGTTCTAGATGTACAGTCAACAACTAAAGGGCTTCTTACTCTACCTCTGTTGAGCCAACATTCAATGCTGTCCTCCTGCTTTTGTCTTTTTAATCTGCTTATTCTGTGTGTGGAGTTGTGACTCATCTGTGAACTCTTGCTAAATAGGGACTGTAGGTAGAAATCCCAGTAAATATGAGAAAAAATAAAGAAAAGAAAACTACCGGCCATCAAGTTGATTCTGACTCATTAGTAATCCTATAGGAACAATAGAACTGTTCCTGTGTGTTTATAAGGCTGGAACTGTAGAGGAGTAGAAAGCCAGATCTTTCTTCCATGGAGTGGATGATGGTTTTGAACTGCCGACCTTGTGGTTAGCATGCCAACTTGTAACCTACTATACCACTGCAGTCAGTCAGTAAATTTGACCTTGGAGAAAGAAGCCTGGTGAAGTTCTAGCGTTCATGAGACCCACTCTTCACTTAGAGAAAGGAAGCTGGTGAAGTTCTTTCATTCATGAGACACATTACTTCACTCAAATTTCTTAATTGCCTTGCAGGTCAGGTTCAATTTCCTCTGGGTAAAGAAAGTAGAAAGCCTGGGACCCAAATAGGTTGCTAATGCCACAGAGAGATCCTCTCCTGAGCTGAAATATTTATTGAGATTTGTTACCTTCTTGACTGAGCACTCCTCCTTTCTCTGCCCCTCTTTAGTGGGCATAATAGAGAATAATAATATCATAATCTTGGCATAATAGAGAACTGAGGCTTTTACAGGTTCAATTGTCAAGGCCCAGATAATCCTACAGTACCATGTTTGTCACCACTCTGTCCTTCTAGATAGGTCTGAACCCTTTGACAAGGACTGTTGGATCACTTGTTTGATTAGAACCTGCCTACTTTGTTCTTGGCCCCAGTGCATCTCAATCCAGAGGTTTCCTGTCTCCTACTCCTCACAAGAGGTCTCTCCTACCACTTTTCCTCCTTATAATTTCTGTAATCATTGGCCTCCTTCTCCAGTTCATGGGGTTGGGGGGGGGGGTTCTCTCTTGAGCAACTTTTCTTTCCTCAGCCCTGTATCCCAACTCAAGACTGATGGCTTCTTCTTGGGGTTTCCTCAGACTCCCTCTGTGACCCAGGATCCAGGACCCAGGTCTTATTGCTATCTGAAAAGCCTCCTGGCCATCCCTGCTCATCTTGCTGGGCACAGTGGAGTTGGGGGAGAGAGATGGAGGTTGGGATGAGTAGGGCATGTTAAGTGAAAGCAGGTTTGTGTGCATGTGGTCAGCACCAAACAGCTATCACCCAGATGCAAAGCCTGGCTCATTCTTCTTGAAAACGGCTCTGAGCCAAGGCCCTGACTGGCCACACAGCTCAGGCATGGAGCTTCCACTTTCTGACCACAAGTGTCTAGCACAAGAAGCCACGGCATGCAACGTGCTCATTACTTGGAGTCAAGGATTTGCTGAAAATATCCAACTTCCCATTCTTCTCAGGAAACCCTCCCAAAGGACTCTAGCTAACCAGAGGGGGGAGGGTGGAAATAGGAAAAGGGTTTGAGGAACCATATTCAGGAAGGTGCCCCTGGCCTGCCCCATTCATTTCACATTCACAATGCTGGGTTTTGCTACAATAATAGCACACACAAAAAGGTATCCGTGAAATATTTCTTAGAAATGGCCCTGGAGGCCAGGCCCTTCCACAGCTGCCTGTCATTTGAATTTCCCCATGTGATGCTTGAGTCTTTTATCTTTCTGTTACCTCTGCTGTGGAAAGCTACCAGCACATAAGTGATCTAGAAGCCATGCAGAGAATCCACACTGCTCATATCTAAAGGAAAGAAACAGCTCAGTCCCAGAGCACTGAGAACCAGGGCTGTGCAGCCTCTACCCACTGCTATAGCCACAACATGTCCTGGGGACTGGAGAGACTGTTCGTCATGACAGGAAACTGATGGTTCACGAAACTGGAAACACTACCAAACCCAAACCTATCCCTTCCCCACTGAGTTGATTCTAACTCATCAGAACTGTAGTTTTATGGGAGAAGACATCCTTGCTTTTCTCTCATGGAGCTGCTGATGGATTGGGATCACCTACTTTATGATCTGTAGTTCAAAGCCGACCATAAAGTGTTCCAGGGCTCTTTACAATGCTACCCAAACCAAATCAAACTCACTGCCATCATTCTGACTCATAGCTACCCTATAGGACAGGGTAGAACTGCCCCTCTGAGTCTCTTTATAAGAGTAGAATGCCTCATCTTTCTCCCGAGGACCAAAGAGTGGTTTTGAACTACTGACCTCGGGGCTCCTGCAAATGCTAAGAGCTTACATTCAAAGAACTTGAATCTGTGTTACTTCATTTGTATCTGAATCTTTCCATTTCCACTTAGCTACCACCCTACTGAGCACTAGGGTTTTTATCCAGCTATAGTTGAGAAGTCCTGGTGTGGGTTCCAGCTCACATAGTGGCTGGAGTGTGACTTCCTGAGACTTGGTATCTTCATCTGTAAATTGCATCATGAGTGTAACCCTTACTCAAAGTTGTTGTGGGTATCCATAATATTTGTCAGCATGACTTTTGTGAGAGGTAAAGGGATATACAGGAGTAAGAGCAAGTTTGTCCCTGAAGCCTACCAAGGTAATAAAGCCAGTAGTCTCATTATGAAGGTGGGCAACTGAATAAAACCTTCATCAGACAGAGCCTAGATATTGCAACCAGGGTTTCACGTACAGATAGGACAGAGCCCCTTACTAGATTTTATCTCCCAGAGGTAGGAATCAATATGTGCCCAAACAGAGCCTAGATGTTGCAACCAGCACAAGTCATGTACAGATAGGAGAGAGTCCCTCACTAGATTTTATCTCCTAGAGGTAGAAACTAACATGTGCCCAGAAACCTGAAGCCCAGGACCTGGACCAAGTCTTGTTAGAGCAAAAATCCAGTGAATGTCTTGACTAATGGGCAAAGGGTGATAGTAGGGTTCAGGGGCCACTATACCACCCCAATATTCTCTTCTCTTCTGCAGGTGGATTCTTACGATGTGACAGTGGATGAGGAGCTGGGTGAGATCCAGCTGGTCAAAATCGAGAAGCGCAAGTACTGGATCCATGATGACTGGTACCTGAAGTACATCACACTGAAGACACCTTATGGTGACTACATTGAATTCCCCTGCTACCGCTGGATCACAGGCGAAGGTGAAATCGTCCTTCGAGATGGCCGAGGTGAGCACCTTTGCTAAAGTGACCAGATTTTAAGCGGGACACCATTGACCAGGTGCGGGGGACAGGGGGAAGGTCCTTGATTAAAATTTGGTCTATATGGAGCAACAAAAAAATTTCATAGAACACAAAAATAGTATTGTAATATATTTATTTTAATTTTAAAATGCACAGAATGTTGTTAAATTGTTAAAAAGTGGAGCATCTGGTCACCTTACCTTTGACCCCCTTTTCCTGTGTATCCTGGAAACTGACTGGATTTGATGGCGATCTTTCCCAAAAAAACTATTATTGATGGAAATAGTGTCCCATGAATGTGATTCAATCATTTGCAGAGGAGGTGTGGCCTCATATGTTGAGTAAGTGGCTTCCCATTGCATATGCAACTATGTTCCCTTCTACACTACAATCCTATAGGATATATGCTACTGGTGACCTTAGATGCAGACTAGGGTCCTTGGTGGAAAATATCCATGGAATATACATATATTCATTCTACAATTGTTCAAGGTGTGCATCACTGGAGCTGCCTTTTCCAGATTCACAGATTTCCAAGTTCAAACTGCCCCCTGTGAGGTCGTAGTAGGGTTAGGATGCCAGGGTGCCTCACTCAGACTTAGGAAATGAAGAGGTTGACCAGGAATGCCTTAGTGCCACCTCAGAGGGAACACAAAGCAGACCAATTTCCCATTCATCACTGAAAGAAGTATACCCTCCTTTCAACATTGGCCTCCAAATGTGCACACCCCATGCTAGCATGTGGTATGCAGCCCACAGATTTCCTGATAAGAAGTACGAGAGAGCAATGCAGCTGTCAGAGGTCAGCTAAGACTCCTCTCTCACTGAATCCCTCTCTTTTGTATGAGGGTCTACTTCTTAGAGGAGGGAATTAAGTCCATGCCTCAGCACAATGATACCAAGCTTTTAATCACAGGTCTTCCATTTTCACTCAGCCTACATCTGGAATGACAAAGCTTCAAATACCAGACATCGTGAGGATTGTAAGGTGGAAGAGAGCTACTCCCACCAGTGTTTACACATAGTCTTTCCTGTTTGCCCAGACGTTCCCTGTCAGTAACGCATGTGTTCGTCATAAGGGTTTGCTGAGGTAGATAACAAAAAAATTGTGGTTTTATAGGTAAGAAAATGGGGCAAATAAAAAATTCTTCTCTACTTGGTGTTCTTAAGCTACCAACTAATAAGACACAAGTATATTCCCCTTCTTTTCATAAACTTTTTAAAAAGTAAATGTATTGGCACATTTTGTACATATAATACAATTTAATCATTCAATCATCATATTAAGAAGAGCTGTACAGTCATCACCACAATCCATTTCAGGATATTTTCTTCTCAAACTCATTGTTGTTAGCCCCTAGTTTCTCCCCACCTCCCCTGGAAGGCCCATTGGTAATTGCTAATCCAGTTACTTTCTCTATAGATTTATTTACCCTGCATTTCATATACAAAGTCACACAAAGTGCAACCATGAAGTAAATACACACACAAACAATGGCAAAAGAGGGAAAACCTCAATCAAAAAGTGAGACTATATTAAAAACAGAAACAATTTTAAAATGGACCAGAAAGAAGAATGAATGATAAAGTGTTTCATTTTAGCCTAACTACATCTAGTAATGAAGAAAGCCCATGCTAATTAGATGCAGATGACACAGCTTCATTAGAATAATTTAAAATGATATGAAAAAGGGATATTTGGAAAGGTGTAGGCCACCATGTAGAGTCCTGATGAAATGAGGGGAGGGTCCAGAGGAATAGGATTGCCAGAATCAGGGAGGTCTCTGGAGACAGCGCTTCCTGGTTCAGGGAGATTCACCTGGTCTAAGGGACATTGGCAGAAGAGCTCACCACACTTCCCTGTGCCCTTCAAACTCTGGTCAAGGTACTGATTGGATGAACCTAATGAGAAGCCCATTGATACAATCCATCTCAGTTGCCACTGGAGACAGATAGGGTACAGAGGGATACATAGAAGTTTGCCAGGTTGTTTCATATATCTTTTGCTATGTAACTCTCTTAGTGACTTTAAGCAACTATTGTATTTTTCAAAGTTTTGACTTTGTAGGTTAGGAGTGTGGGGAAGACTCATAAAAACAGTCCTTCTATGGTGTATGTGACATCAACTGAGTCAGAAGGACTTCTGGATTTACTTCTAAGGCCTCTGCTCTCACAAATTGAGCACTCTCAGTGTTCCTTGGCCTTTTGCTCTCAGCACTGCATCTCATTCTTTAAGGTTTTTTCTCCACATGTCTTGAGCTGCTGCACAGAATGTACTTCAGGGTCTCTTAAGACCTTGGCCTGGTACAGGGACAGTGTCTACATTCTGTTGATAAGAGCAGTAACTGCCCATGTTCAGGAGAGAGGACACAGAGGACACAGATCCCACCTTTGGTCCCACCACAGATCCCACCAAATGGTCCAATAACTAGTGCTTTGGAAAACCTGCAGATGAGAGGACCTAGCTCAGAGGTGATTTGATTGCTAAATTAAGATAAAGTTTTACATCTCCAATTCACTCTGCACTACATAAAAGTCAGAAGTATATTCTGTAGTCCCGGTCATCCAGAGCATCTCTGTGAGGGCTAGTTTGGGGAGCAGCTTCATGAAGACACTCTATATCATTCTTTTTTACAATAATTTGCAATCTTCTTTCTGTTCTACTCAATTCAGGTATTATTATCCTGCCATGTTCCTGGAAGTTACATCATTCGTGAGGAAGGTCCCAACACTCTTAGATCCAAGAGAAATATTGCCATTCATATACTGAAGCATAACTCATTGTGATCTATGTATTCTGGTTTATATCAGTGAAGATAGAGAAGTAAAAGTCTTTAGAGCCAAAGTGTTCAGAAAAAAAAAAACAGTTCCTTGAAGTAGGCAAGGTGTGAAGGATAGAGAGTGCTTCAAGCAGTGCTCTGACAGACAATAGCCGCTGTCATCATGATGGATACTCCTTTGGACTTCATTGGCCTTAAGCCTCCCTTAGACGCTGACTTGACATGCCCAAGAGAAGTTCAGGAGGATCTTCTCAAACTGTGATCCCAGTTAAAATACTAGTGTGTTTCAGTGGTGGGCAGGTTTCAGCAGTTTCCAGGCTAAGACTGATTAAGAAGCCAGGCCTAATGATCTACTTCTGAAAGTCAGTCTATGGATCACAATAGAATATTGTCCAATATTGTGCTGGAAGATGAGCTTCCTAGGTTGGAAGACATTCAAAATACAGAACCCCTGCAACAAGAGACTGTCACATACCAATACTTCTAATATAGTGCAGGACTAAGAGGCATTTTGTTATGTAGTACACAGAATCACATGACTCAGATCCAACTTGATGGGAACTAACTAATATTAATCTCTAGAGATGCCTCAGTCCAGAAGTACTGTGGGCCAGATGGGTCCAAAGTGAATGATACTGAGTGTAGTCAGAAATTTTAGTAGCTGGGAAGACACCCGAAAGTTTCCATTTCTGGAAGGAAATGTTCTGGGCTCCTCCCACGTGGTATTCTCTAATGTGTGACCTTAAACAATAGCACAGAGAGTGATGGTGCAAAGCTTCTTCTGTTCTAAAGGTCCAGAGAAGTTGGACACTGCTCTTATCCAATTGTGTCACTTCTGACATGAGACTTGGCAGCAGAGCAAGTTGAGAAATCGGATGCCCTAAAGCCCAGGCTTAATACAATGATAAAAATAATGATAACAGACATTTCCCCACTTATTAGGAAATTATGTGTGCTTAGTACTGTGTCATGCTCTGATGTATTATTTTATTAAACCGCTACTGTGTCTCTGATATATATGTAATGATTGTCCCCATTATATATTTGGGGAGACTAAGGCAGCTTGCTCAAAGTCACACAATTTTAAGTGACTGACCCCAAGTCCCATTCAGTTGTGTCTTTTCTAAAACCCACACTCTCTGTCATTATTTTGTTTTAGAATAGAGCTTCTTTCTCAGTTCTCCGTTAGGCACCAAAGAAACTGAACAGTGTTGGGGTCTGTATTCTGAATCTTAGGTCACAGATTTTCAAGTAAGCGGTACAGAACATGAGAGCTGTAAGTTCTTGCCACTCCCTCAAGGCAACACTGAAACTCATTTAATACTAGATGTAGTATAAAAAGCATAAGAACTCCACAGGGGAGAGCAATGAACTGCTCCAAAAATACTTTTTAGAAAATCCACCAAGGACCATTAAATGCCTTTCCTCTGCAGTGAAAGAAAACACCGTCCCTGGGCTCCATGCTTCTTTGCAGAATGAAGGCTGTTAGCCTTCGGTGGAATATCCATAGGCAGACCACAGATGGACAAATATACATTTTTCTAGAAAGGAGTTATGGTCCAGGGTTCCTCGAAAACCAGATGAGAGCCAAGTCTGGTTTTTGAGCCTGGCCCTTATTCTGCGATCACAAGAATCAGAAAGCTTGCCAAGTGATTTGTCAGGAGGAGGATGGGATAGATTTGTCTTTTGTAACGCAAGTCACTCAAAGCATGAGATTTGAGCCTACAGTGTGACTTTGGGCAAGGTTCAAAGAGGAAGCTATTCAACTTCCCAAGCCACAGTTTCCTTGCCATAGAATTAGGTTGTTCTGGGCTTACGTAAGACAATGCCATTAAAGTCAACAGGAAGAAGTCAGTATGCAGAAGGAGCCATGAATATTGGCATTGTTTATTCTTAGGCTCTTATCATACTTTCCTTTCTTCACAGCGAAATTAGCCAAAGATGATCAAATTCACATTCTCAAGCAGCACAGACGTAAAGAACTGGAAACACGGCAGAAATTGTATCGGTGAGTTCTGCTATCTTGAGATGGCGCTTGCTGTCTGTCTCAGGTACATGATATGCAACTAGCTCTTGGCTCATCACTGCTGGCAAGCCAACCCAATGCCAGCTCCCTGTGGTGACTCCTTGCATCTCCAAGCTTCACCTGCCTACTGCTCCAGGTAGAGATGGTGGTGGGTGAGGGGGATTATGAAAACAATTGAAATCAACCACACTGGTTCTTAGGGGATTGAGACAACAAAAACTTTAGTTTATCTTATTATGTTCTCATTTCCCTTTCTAAGAGTTACTCTCCACTATTTCAAAAACATTTGATTGTGGTAAAAATTAATGTAGGAGGACATTTGTCAATTCGACATTTGTCAATTCGACATTTTTCACATGTACAATTCAATGGCAGAGATTCTATACACCGTGTTGTACAACTCTCATCACTATCCATTTCCAAATTATTCCACCATTACTCAAAAGAAACTTGACACCCTCTGAACGAAGCTGCCTCCTTTCCCTCTCCCTGCCCCTACTAAGCACTCATAAAATTAGAGTTCTCTACATTTGCTTATTTTTACATCAGTGTGATGACACATTTGTCCTTTTGTGATGGACATATTTCACTTAACATATTTTCAAGAAAACGTACTTCATTTATTTTTCTTATTTAAAATTTTAAGGTGCAAATGACTTTTTTTAACTTTAAGACAATTGAAGTTTATTTCTTATTTATCACTAAACTACATCCCAAGGGTCTTCTCGAATTGTATTTTACTCTCCTTTTATCAAATTTAAACATATGTTTTTGTCTTGATTTTTGTTTTTTGGGGGGTTTTTTGTTTTTTTTTTAAGGCGTCACTGCCCTGGTAGTGGGAGTAGGAGGCCCAGCCTTTGCTCCTGTGAGCGGGAATTGAACCTCCATCCCAGTGGGCCGCAGTTCCGCGCACATCCACTACGCCACTGGGGCTCAGCCCTGTTTTTTGCATTTTTGTGCTTTCTACATTATCTTGAGTTCTCCAATGGTTGAATGTATATTTAAAAGACTTAAATCAAGACTGAGAAAATAAATTTTTATTTAATTCCACTCCTTTTAATATACAGAAGAGAGGAACTTTCCTGGATAGACAACACCCATCATATATTATGTCTTCACACAAGAAAACACTTTAAAAAAAAAGACTTTCTTAACCTAATAAAGGTAAGGATGCTTACCCTTACCACATGTATTTAAACTTGTAATGGAGGTAAGTTAAACAACAAAAGGAGTGATAAAACATTCAAATAGAAGAAAAGTCCACTAAAAGATTATAGCATATTGAATAATGAAAATATGGATGAATTTACTAAATTGAATTAAGATTAATAAATGCATATTATGTCCCGGTGGTGGTGTAAGTTGAATGCAGGACTGCAGCCCGCAGGCTTGGTGGTTCAAATCCAGCGGCGGCTCTCAGGAGCAGTGGTGGGTAGCTCCCATGACCACCAGAAGACAGTGATGCCCCCAAAAAATAAATAAATAAATACAATAAATGCATATAATAAAGAATAGATGATTATAATAAAATTAACCAGTTATTTTCTAAAACTACCAATAAACAATCTGAAAATTAAAACTTTTAAAAAATTATATTACCATAGAACCATAAGGAAATAAAATTTTATAAATAGATTTTAAAAGAGCTCAAGACTATACATTAATAATTATAAAACATGTAGAAAGAAATTAAACATCAATAAGCTGAAATATAGTCTAGCATTATGAATAAAAAACTTAATATTGTTAAGATAATAATACTCCCCAAATTGGCTTACAGAATCAACACAATCCTATCAAAATGGGAGCTAATATTTTTATAGAAACTGAAAAATTTATCCCACAATTTACATGTAAATCCAAGATACCCAGAAAGCCAAAATCATCTTACAAACAATAACAAAATTGGAGAGCTCACATTTTCCTGTATAAAAATGTACTACTCAGAAGATTAATCAAGACATTGTGATACTGGCATCAGGATATTGATCAATAGAATATAACTGAGAACCCCAAAATTAAATTTTATATTTGTGAACAAGTAACTTCTTTATTAAGGCTCCAAGACAATTAATTCAGTAGAAAAATCTTTTAACACAGTGTTGAGACAACTGAATATCCACATGCAAAAATATGAAGTTGCATCCTGCCTTGGTCATAGTGACAAGCAAAACCAGTGATATCTATATATATATCTATATAATAAAGCTGTACATACATATATACATATGTAGCTATAGCTAGAGCTATCTGTGTCTATATATACTATAGGCTACTGTAAATTCTCTATACACACACTATAAGCTCTTTTTCTTCATATATATAGATATATACTATAAATACAACTATATATATATATATATACGCACATGCAACTGATTGACCCCAATTATATTGTCTTGGGTCAAATCCTGGAGGTTTACTAGGTATTAACTGCCAAACCATGGGGAATGCTGACCAAGACAAATTGGCACAAAACTTATCGTCAACACCCTGCCTTACACAAAATGATAAAAATAGCACAATTAATTAGTGATCTAAATATGAAAGCTAATATTAAAAATTGTAGATGAAAAACCTAAGAGCGAATCTTCTTAACTATAGACTAAATGATGATTTCTTATATATAGCACACAAACCATGAGTAACAAGAGAAAGAAAATTATGAAATAGATTTTAAATTGTATGCTCAAAATATTACCAGAGAAAAGCCACCAAATGGTAAAACTTTTTGCAAATCAAACAATGAATTTATAATGAAAACATATAAAAAGGTCTGACAAATCAATATTAAGGTACAAATAGCTTCAATTTAAAAATAGCAAGGGGTTTTAATAAATACTTCTACACAGAGCATGTACCAATGGTCAATAAGCAAATGAGAAGATCCTTGGTATCATTAGCCATTAAAAATCCAAAACCACACCCACTGGCATGGAGGTGATTCCAACCTATAGTGACTCTATAGGGTAGCTGAGGCTAGGAACCTTTCTGAGAACAAACAAGTTCATCTTTATCACTCACAGTAGCTCGTGGGTTTAAACCGTCAGCTCAGTGCCTAACCATCTCATAGGGCAAACCACAATGAGATTTGACTTCACACCTACTGGAATAGCTAGAATAAGAAAGATATATAATAAATTTATGAGGATATGGAAAAATTGGAACCTACTTTCAATCCTACTCTGATTATACACCTTTCTCCATACTCCTTTGTAATTTAACTACTGAAAGAAACATGTTGTAGGTTAATAGTCTTATTTTTAATTCAGCAAAACAGCGATCAAAAACTAAAATCTTTGCCATCGAATTGATTGTATATCATCGAAACCCTACAGGACAGGTTAGAATGCCCACTGTGAGTTTCCCAGTCTCTGACTCTTCATGGGAGGAGAAGGCCTCATCTTTGTCCTGGGGAGTGACTGGTAGTTTTGAGTGGCTGACTTTGCGGTCAGCAGCCCATGTGTATCCCACGGTCCCCCCAGGCCTGCTCAGTAAAGCAGAGAAATGGAAAAATAGGCAGTCATTTTCTTAGGACTGTATTGAAAGACAGTGGAATTTCTTCACAAATTGAGAGAGAGAGAGAGAGAGAGAGAGAGAGAGAGAGAGAGCATTCATGTGTGCCCTGAGAGTACAGTGAGTCAGCATTTGGCTGCAAACTGAAAAGTCAGTGATTCGAACGCACCAGGCGTTCCTCAGGAGAACAATGAGGCCGTCTGCTTCTGTATAGATTTATAGACTCCCAAACCTTTGAGACAGCTTAACTTTGTCTTAAATAATCTCTATGAGTCATGTTTAAATCAATGGGTTCTACATATCTGCCTAATTCTAACTACTGACCTTGGAATTTGTACCTCAGTGTGTACTCACGGTTCCACCAGGTCTCTCATCTACCTAATTCTATCTATTGTATTTTTTGGACCATAAAATGCACCCTTGTTTTCCCCCCACGTTGGTGGGGAGGTGGAATGCATCTTATAGTCTGAAAAATATGAGTATATCATTTCACTAGTTTGCTTTTCTAGCGAACCTATTAGGAGAACCCAAAACGAAGCTTGCTGCAATCAAGTCCATGCAGACTTAGAGTGATCCAAGGCGACAGAGCAGAACTGCCTCTGTGAGTGAGTTTCAGTGCCTGGATCTTAAAAAGCGTAGAAAGCCCCATCTTTCTCCCATCAGGTGGTTTCAAACTCCTGACCTTGCAGTTAGCAGCCCAACTTGTAGCTGCTAGGCCACCAGGATAGATGACCATAAATGAGATTTAAAAATCAAATTGAAAAATAGTATACATTCTTTTATGGCTAAATTTCTCTCAAAATATTAACCCAATTTTACCCATAGCCTGTGGGAATTTATTTTATCAAACATTTTTGCTAATTTGCAATTTATTTAAAAAATAGGAGCTTGAATGTTAGAAGCAGTTTGTGATCAGCTGCCCACCCTAGTTCTGCCCTCTTAGTTTAATTCAGTGATGCCAGGGAATAAAGACCTACTGATCTGTCCCTGCAAAGACTCCAAGAAAACCCAGTGGAGTAATGCTACTCTGTAATACATGTGTTTGCCATGAACTGTAGTCAACTCAGCAGCACCTAACACCAACTTACGAAGGTATCTTCCATGTCTTAGTTTCTTATCTTTCCCGTTGCACCTTAGAAGCCATTGAGAAATTCCTGTCACATCCACTCAAAGTTACTGCCAACTTAGCTCCCTTCCCATCCAAAATTTACATTTCATGAAGCAGAAAAAACCTGAAACACATTCAAACATATATTGATTATATATGACTATACACACATATATATATACATTACAGAGGGCACTGTTAGTTAGGAAAGAACAGTTATTTCTAAAATTGTGCTGGAGCTGTTGGCCATTCATGCAAAACAGGAAGAGTGAGAAAGACAAGTCAAAGATAAGAGTAAAATGAAGAAATTGAACCTTCCTTCATGTCATATAGAAAACTCATTTTACAATAAACAGGTCTAGAGAAAGAAGAATAAGCCCTGGCGATGAAGTAGGTTATGCTTTAGGCTGTTCATCACAAGATCAAACCCACTAGCCACTCCTCAGGAGAGAGAAGTTTTCTGCTCCAATAAAGGTTTATAGCCTCAAAAAGTCATCAGAGCAGCACTATTCTGTCCATCAGGCAACTCCGTGCTAGAAGGGACCCAGTGGCAGTGAGTTTGGGGATATATGAGGAACAATAAAACCACACAGAACCATCAGTCATTTGAGAGCGAGGGAGCCAAATTTGTTCAAGGATAAAATTTAGAAGGATTAGGAGGCAGAAAAGTGACAGAAAACACAGAAAGGAAATAGGATGAGTGGTGTTTTATTTAGGGGGTTGTGATGAATAAGATCCAGCAGTTGTATATGAATTGTTGGATGTAAAACTGATTATCTGCTTTGTAAACCTTCACCTAATTCACACTAAGATTTTTTTTACAGATCAAAACTATTTTTAAAAGAATAAAGAAAACTCTGAGATTTATTATACTTAAATGTTAAGGCAAAACCCTAAAAGATCTAGAATATAGATTATTCTTCAGGTAAAAGATATTTAACACAAGACTCAAGGTGCATTAACCAGAAAAGAAAAATATTGGTAAGTTTAGCTACCTTGAAATAAAGAACTGCAATTCTTTAAAGAATTTAAAGAATTCTTCGTGGGCACCACAAAGAGTGAAAAGGGCACCACGAAGAGTGAAAAGACAATTCACGAAGTAACTGACATGGCTTGTTGTCCATAATGTATTGAACCCCAACAAATCTATAAGAAATTCAATAGTAAAATGGACAAGAAATTTTTAGCAGGTATTTCACAAAAAAATGAGAATCAAGTATGCAAAAAGGTGTTTGATTTCATTAGTACAAAAAATTAAAGTAGAAGGTTACAATTAACAATTATTAGGCACACAAACACATATCCAGGTAGACAAAACATTATGGCAGTAGCCAAGTGTATGTAGAGAGACAAGATCTCTCACGTACATACTGCAGGTAACACTATAAATTGACACACTTCTATTGTAAAGCAATTTGGCAATATCTACTAAAATTGATGCCACATTACAATCCATCACTCTGAAATTTCATTCATGGATATACACATTGGTCTACATAGTCCTCTGGAGATATCCCATGGATGTTTATAGAAGCATTATCTATGATATCCCCAAAGAATAAAAAGTCCAATTGCCATCAATAGTGGTAATAAATTATGATAAGTTCTGCACAACAATGAAAAATAAACACATTTCAACACATGGCATGGACAAAGTTCAAAAATATAATGCTGAAGAAAAAGAAACAGGTCAAAAATGTCTGTTTAGTTCATTAAAATTTTCAAACTATATTATTTAGGGAAGCATGTGATAGTATATATATTCTAAAAAGCAAAAAATGAGGAGATTATTATTATAAAACCCAGGATGGAGATTACTCATGGTACATGTGACAGGGAATGGTTATAAAGAGAAATGTATATGTGGGAGAGCTGGGAGATAGGGAATCATTACAGGGTATTGGCAATGTTTTGATTCTTGATCTGGCTGGTATCTTCTCTGGCATTTTGTGCATTTTTCTGTATGTATGCAAACATCAACTTATAATTCTTGCTGTGTTAGTTATGTTCAAACCAACTTTGACTAATGGTAACCATATATACAGCATATCAAAATGGTTCCCAGCCCTTTGCTATCTTCTTGATGTTTTTGTTCCATTGTTGTAGGCTTCCAACCTAGGGGACTCATCTTCCAGCACTGTATTAGGTAGCAATCTATTCTTAGAGTTCCCCTGATCTGATTTTAAAGTCCTTTGTTTTTGTCTGTCTTAGACTGACACTTGTCTACCACGATGACCTTGATGGTATCCAGCATCGTAGCAATAGGGAAGCCACTCCATAAGGCAAACTGAGAGACAGATAGTAGACACATATTATGAGTATACAAGCATACAATATTTCAGAATTAAAATTTTAAAAATAAAACTTTCATTTCTAGCATCAAATATTGGGAAAAGTAATTTGATTTTATACTATGGGTAATGTTAAAGATATATAAATTCACAATTTGACTAAGAACATTTATGTACAAGTCTCATACCTCAAGCATCTTTTTGAGAACTTTACACTTGGAAAAGATCACCACCATTGTCTGAGGACTCTACCTGTCTGTTTCAAAGGTTGCTGTTTGCACAGTCCTTCCTCTACTCTCCTGTCAGCTTCCACAGCCTGTGTCACAAACCCCACAGCAAGGGTTGGCAAGCGTTAGCATTCTAGAGAGAAAGTGTCCTCAACTGCACCAATGTTAAGAAGTTCCCAGACTATCAGGCTATTTCTGTCCTGTATTTGTTAATAAACAACAAATCTTATAACTGCTCCCCTTATCCATCTAAGGCATTAATAACTGGTAATAAAGTACATTAATTTTCCAGACTATTTTTTTAAAGTTCTGATGAAAAATTCACACACCATACACCTCCAGGCTAAGTCATTTTTATAGCGTTGTGCTCTCTCCCACCTCCTGCATTCATTTTTGCCCCTCAATTCCCTTCACCCTTCCTTCCCCATCTCCATTAAACCATTGCATCCGTTGTTGCTCTAGGCATGTCTCTCTCTGTGCTTCATAAGCTGGGGAATCCAGCATGAATAATAAAAAACAAAACAGAAAGTAATAAAATACAAAGAAAAGTAAGGAGTAAGATATAAAAACCACAAGCAAGATTAAAGAAGGATTTCCTTTCATGGAGAAAGTGAGATGTAGTTAAGCCTAGCGCAAATTCAGGTTGGGTCAAAAGGGAGGTCAACTAACCAGGTATCATATTATACTGTAGTTCCATCTACCATAATCAAGTTTACAATCGTTTCTGTCTAATAGCAAAACTGTTCACATCCATTGACTGTGACCAGAAGGGATGTGTCAAAGACTAAATCCAGTTAGATACTCTGAAGGTGGATGTGAGGCTCCCCCTGTCTTTCATCATCTTCTACAAATTAGGATCACAATTTAAACTCTGATATTTACCTTTCATCATATTTTGATTTTGTCAAAATTTTGCAGATATTTTTGCTGCTAAAAGCATTTCTCAAATGTTCTCTAGAATTTTAATGAAAAACTTTCCCCTCTATAAAAAATATCCTGAGGTAAAATAAGTTTGGGAAGTTGCTTATTATAATCCTTTCATAAAGATTCACAATACAGTAGGGGAAAAAAGATTCACAATACAAACAATAATACAGACATTGATTATTTAACTCATAGGATGATAAACCATGTTCAATCTTTTTTTACTAATTTTTTTCATGAGCAATTGACATCTGTTACTGCAGATGAAAGAGTCTTCAGAACTCCCTTTGGGAAACACTTTCCTTAACTAAAGAGAGGGGGCTTTAGGGTGTGCATTTCTTAATTGAGTGTTTTAGTTATAGTCATCCAATAATATCTAAATTATGAGAATTTAATCTTTTCATTTCTATTATTTAAGCCAGAGAAGGGCCAAGAGAGGTCGGTAGAGGGGTTTCCTGGTGAAATATTTTGGCTATCTTAGATCTATTTGTCATTTTACGTTCCTCCTTCAACTCATCTGTCCTTTTCAGCCCCTTCTGCTTCCTCTTCAACTCTTGGTTCAGGAAACACTAAACTTTGAACTGCCTGCACAATTTTGCAGCTTCCTCTTTTATATGTCAGCTCAGGCTTTCAGATTAAAATTCTGAAGAAAAGCAACAAGTGAGAAACTCCCCCTCATTTATAATGATATAATTTTTTGTTCTTTGATGCCTGATTCCTTTGACACCTGATGATGACACGGGCTGTTGTGCTTCTTCCATGTGGGCTTTGTTGCTTCTCAGCTAGTTGGCTGCTTGTTTACCTTCAAGCTTTTGGGACTCCAGATGCTATATCTTTTGAAAGCCGGGCACCATCAGCTTTCTTCACCACATATCTTATCAAGAAGGTGGGCATGCAATGATAAGATTTTTTTGTTCTCCGATGCCTGATAACTGTATTAGATATTAGAGTTTATATTTCTATTGTATTTTATAACATCGAGTCAAAGTATAATTAAGTACAAAATCTAAAAAAAAAAAAATAAAAGGTAGACTCTACTGACACTCCTCATACCATCCTACATGCAAGAAGATGGAGTGACCCATGCAGGTGATAACATCACAATCGAGGTCCTCTCACTGCTAGTATACACTTGAAAGGTAGTATGAGTTTCAACAGTGTTCAATTCCACCATTTAATCTAGTCAATATATGGCTTACTCTTTCTAGTGAACCTTGGATAATTACATATAATTGATACCAATAGATGTGGTTCATTTATTTTGGCCTCTATCTAGGATACCACTGTGTGAACAAATTTCATATACCAAAAAAAAAAAAAAAAAAAAGGAAAAGCAAATAACACAACTTCAAGAGGACGTCCTCCCATGACATAACACCTCTGAGATATACCCCAGTATGGACATACTAAAACTAAACAAAACAATACAAGGTAAAAATACAGAAATTTTTGGAAACCAGATCCAGTCCAACCTGCATCACAGAGAGGGTCTGCTGATGAGGTTTTAACTGTTCAAGCCAGACTGTTGCTTTGATTTTCTTTACTTATCTCTCTGAAGCACTCTGTTTTGTGACCACTTTTCTCCCATCCTTCAATTTTAGATAGGGGGAGTTCCCTTCAGAGGCTCATTTCCTCATCCTCACTATTTAGGTTTGGTAATAAGCCCTCCTTCTACTTCCAATTTTATGGATTTCAATCTGGTGACTAATGATGATGGCATATATAATGTATTGTCTGTGGGGTTTTTTCAATTAGGAAGGTTTTAATTCTCTATTTACTTAACTATATACATTGCTTTTCCTTTTGACGTTTGGCTTTGCTTAAGGGGCCCATCCTATCCTACTTTTATGCAAAAATTCTCCTAAATTTCTGTGTAATACTTTCCCGGCATTTGTTACTTAATGCATTCTGCCCCTGACCTATGACAACCTCCTATCATGCTGAGCAGAATAGTGGGCATGGCCATTGACACAGGACTCCAACCCCTGAGTCTAATTCCACTTGTTCTAAGTACTTTGGAAGTTGTTTAATCTATCTGTGCCTTGGTTTTCCTGAATGTTTTTGAGATAATTAGTGAGTTAAGCCATGCAAACACTTGGAATTGTGTTAGGCATTTAGAATGCACTCTACTGAATCTGTTTCTGAACCTCATGTCTTAGTCTATTTTTCTGTTCCTGAGACCAGCACCATAGAATTTAGATTATTACAATATTCTAAGTTTTAAGATCCATTTACTATTTAACTGGTTTTTTTTTAAGTTTTAGTATGATGGTTTCTTATGTCATGTGTTTGCATCTCTTTGTAGTGTCCCTCAAGAGAATTCTTAGCTTTTTTCCAGGCAGATCTTCTACCTTTCTGGGGACTTGATGTTATTGTGTTTTTTGCTGTCATTAAGTTGAACCCCATCATATGGAGACCCCCTCCCCATGCACAATAAAACAAAATGTGCAGTCCCCATGATCCATAGTGAATTGAAATTTGGGGTTACTTAGGTTTTTGATTGCCTAATTTTCAGAAGTAAATAAGGCATTTCTTCAAGTCTTTCTGGAAGCAACACTGACCATAGTTGAAGACCATAGCAACACATATTTTTCCCATTAATGGAGAGTTGGTGGCTGCACATGAATTCCTTCATGCCAAGTGATAATATAGTTTTGTGCAATTCTGAATGAGATATTTTTCTGTTTCTAGGTAATTATTATTGGATTGATAATAAAACAAAATATCTGTTCTTTGATATTTACCTTGCACTGATACATTACTAGATGCATTTATTAGTTTTATGTTGTTTTAATCAAGTCTTTTTTATTACTTAGCTAGTCAGCCGTGTTTTCTAAATCATGGTGCTTTTCTATCATTTTCCATTATTTACACTATGGATATATTTTTTAATTTTCTTTAAACTCATTGCAAATTCATGAAAGTTGACAGAGACTATCAGTTCTACATTCAGTAAGTCATACACATTCTCCTTCATCTCATTCATTGAACTGAAACCATGTCAATGTAATAGTGTCCATCTCACCTCTTTCGTTTCCTAATGCCATTTCTCCTTCCTTCTTAACCCCTCTGACATTTTTCCTTTAGAGTAAAAGCTGCCCTTTGATCCCCAATAGTTTATTATTCTAGGTAAATGCACATCAAGAGTGTTATTATTCCTCTTTTATGTTATTGTTGGGTGCCCTTGGAGTCAGTTATGCAATTGAATGACACACTGCCTGATCTTGTGCAATCCTCACAAATGTTCTTATGCTGAACCCATTGATACAGCCACTGTGTCAATCCATCTCATTGAGGGCTTTCCTTTTTTTTTTTTTTCTTTTTGATGCCCTTCTACTGAACAAGCATAATGTCCTCTCCAGGGACTAGTCTCCCCTGACATCATGTCCAAAGTCCAGGAGATAAAGTCTCACTATCCCTGCCTTTAAGAAGCATTTGGGTTGTATAATTCTTCCAAGGCAGATTTGTTTGTTCTTTTGCAGACCATGGTACTTTCAGTATTCTTTGCCAGCACCATACATGCGAGATGATTGAAAATACCATGACTTGGATCCTCAAAGTAGCATCCATTCTTTTCAGCACTTTAAAAGGAGTCTTGTGTAAAAGATTTACCCAATGCAATGCACCTTTTGATCACTTGCCTGCTGGTACCATGAGATCTGATTGTAGATTCAAGCAAGATGAAATCCTTGTCAACTTCAATCTTTTTTCAGTGTACCATGATGTTACTTACTGGTCCAGTTGTATCTTGGTTTTATTTACATTGAGTTTTAATTCATATAGAAGGCTACACTCCTTGTTCTTCATCAGCAAATGCCTCAAATTTTGTTCATGTTTAACAAGAAAGGTTTTGTGATCTGCATATTGCAGACTGTTCATAAGACTTTTTCTAATACTGCTGCTACATCCTTTTTCACATCATCCATCTTCTTTGATTATTTGCTCTGCATACAGATCAAATAAGAATTTCACCCATATATACATCCACAGGAAGAATTAAATTTCAAACCAAAGGTATGATCAAGGGCCATAGACTTGGGAGACCTTGTGTTAGCTCATTTTGACTAGAGAAACAAATTCATGGACACTCACATGTGTATAAGAAAGAGTTTTATATAGAAGAGAAATTGTATCTTGAGAAACATCCCAGCCCAGCTTAAGTCAAATCCATAAGTCCAATAATAACCTGTATTTACAATACTAGTCCATAACTGCCTCTTTAGACTCGGACAGTCATGCAATAATGCCAAATGCAGTAAGATCACAGGCCAGTGGGTGGAAAGTCTTGTAGATCCAGTGGCAGTGGAAGTAACTCAGTGTTGGCCTGGATCTCCACATGCCTCCTCCAGCTCCAGGGCTCTGGCTCCATCCGTGTGTCTCCATACGGCTTGTCAACAGGATTGTCTCATAGGGAGTGTCTCTATGTCCTGCCTGCAGCGAGCTACTTATGTCCTTTGCACTTCCAAATCAGGTCATCAAGATGATCAACAGGCTAATCTCCACCCCTTCATTCTTAATATTCTCAAGTTGACACTGGATTATGTAATACGACAGTCTACTTGGGGGTTCCCTAGCCTCTTTTATAGTTTTGACTTTTGCTACACATTTTATTCCACTTTATCCAGGACCTTTTAATGTGATCCACTTTAGGTATCTGGGCACCATCTAGTCTGGACATCTGGTCCATGAGACTGATGCTCATGTGGCTCAAAGTACATTGGAATAATTGTTTCCTATGTCCCCAGTTTTCATCACTCTTCTCTACACAGGGAGAGATCAATAATTGTACCTTAGATGGCCATGTCTGAGCTTTTAAGACCCCCAATAGATATTCAGAAGAGTATGATATACAACATTGAGCTTGTAGACTATATGATGTCAATTGACCATTGAATTTGGTGTTCCCTGAGACTATGGTCTCAAACCTCTAAGTCCGGTGACATATTCCCTCATAGCAATTGCTTATGTCTATGAAGCTTTCACAGCATTATCCCCAAGTGCATCACCACCAATTTCAAGGATGTAATTGTGGCATGTGAAAATAAGCTCTGTATATATATATATATATATATATATACATATTATATATGTATATAGACTATCACATGTATATCTTCCCACTCTGCCTTCTACAGTCATTCAGCCTGAGTGTCTAGCCATGTATGTACTTATAGATCACCATTATTTGTAGGATTGAAGGTCTGGTGACTATTTTTTTTTTTAAATCAACCATTAAAAATCTGAGGAGCACAGTTCACTCTGATGCAGACTGAGTCACCATGAGACAGAGTTTACTTGACAACAACTTTTTTTTTCTTATGATGATAACGACCTCTGAACCTGTAACTAACCAGCAGGTTAAGAAGCGGGAAGACCTTCACAGGTCTATGCTCAGGGATTGGGGGCGGGGGGGGGGGGGGCAGAGGGAGGTTGTCCTTTCTCTGCCTCATTTCTGCTTTGTAAGCCCCACCTCTAAGGCATGAAAACTGTCCCATTTCCTCCAACCATCACATGCAAAAAACCAACAGAATGTGGGATGCCTCAGGACAAGTGTGATGTAGTAGTTGTGACCACTTCTCCTTTCAGTGGTCAGCAAGGTGGTGCAGTGGGAGACATTACTTCAAACAAATGTCATCATCTGATACATCTTTCTTCCCTTATTTATCCAAGGTATGCTTACCATTTCTAAATTTTTGTAATAAATACAAGCCTGAGGTTTGGGCATTCTCAGGCTTTCTGCTATGATACTCAAAGTACTTACATCAAAGTTCATGCCCCTGTCACCATCTATGAGATATGATCAACCTGTGACATGTTGAACTAATAGTAGATCCATCAACTGCCACATATCACAATGTCACAACACAGGCCAGCTTCGCCTGAGGATAGCAACGCAAAAGCAAGATATTTATCTTGATTTTCTCCTCCTTTTTCATATTTAGGTGGATGGAGTGGAACCCTGGGTTCCCATTAAGTATTGATGCCAAATGCCATAAGGATTTACCTCGCGATATCCAGTTTGACAGTGAGAAAGGAGTGGACTTTGTTCTGAACTACTCCAAAGCGTAAGTTCATGAGAATTTAAGCACTCTGGGGAACTCCAGCTGAGGCCAAGGTGGCAAGTAGGTTCCTTGTGTTAAGGAACAATTTTGCCAAGCACTGGCCCCAAACACACTAAATTTTATGTTGGCCACAGAAGGGCTTGTTAACACAAGTTCACAGTCACAGGATAGGCTGTAGCTTAGTAAAATTATCCAAACAGCCAAACAATATTTTTACCCTTCATGCTTAATCCTAGCTCCAATTTAAGACAATTAGTTCTTAAGACATGGCCCTGCTCACTCAATACAAAACTCTCATGAAGGAAACATAGAAGATATGGGTGCTATACAAAGTGTATTGAAGAAATTGCATGCTGCCCAGCCATCATATAGAATAGTGTATGTGATCCTGAAGACTTGTTGCCAAAAAGCAGACGTCTAAGTAAGATGTGTGTCAACTAAGTCCACATTGAAGAAACACATCAACATCCATGACCCAAGTATTGCAAATTTTATAATCCAAAGGAGGGAATAGTATAAGAATTTAAATTGTGAGATTCTGGCTTGCAGAAGGCTATAGATTACAGTGAAAGCCCAAAATACATTTGCAGAAACTATATGGGGAATAAAAATCTGCTTAGTTTCCTCTAACCATAATTGAAGGAATGACCTGGTTGCTAAACAGAGCATATTGGAGAGTTGACAATATAGTAGATTAGTATGATAAACCTGACTTGAATTGTTAAAACTTTGTTACTTGATCTCTCCTCTGATACACTTTAGCCACGGTCTGGTTTTCAATATTTTCTGTGGTTCTTTTTCCTTTTTTTCATGTTGGGATTTATCTTTGATATATTTTGTCATTGTGGGTAGTCTTCTTGAATCTTTGTTGTGTGTTTTTCTGTTTTTCCATGTATAAAACAGAATTGATAAATCTATAGAAACAACAATTAAAATAAGGGTTCCTGAGAGGAGGTGCGGGCAAAAGGGATGCTGATATGAAGGAGTTCAGGGGGAAGAAGATGTTTTGAAACTTATTGTGGTAGCAATTTTATAACACTGCTTGATGTGGTTGAACTATGGAATGGTATGAAATGTGGAGTACCTCCTAATAAAATGGTTTGGAAAATATGAGAACAAATACCTTTCCCAAGGTCCTTGCTAGCAAATGGCAGAGATGCTATGCAACTTTACCTGATTGTTGCAGAGGTTTTTAAAGAGCTTGCTAATATCTAGGGGTCTTCTACAAATATAGACCCCCGTCATCCCACCCCAGGACTAGCAGAGGGGCATGGAACCTGCAATTGGTACTTTTGGGGATTCTCATTGCCATTTATGTCAGGATCTAAACTAACTAGAACTGTAAGGGTGGAGTGACTTCAGCATGTCCAGTATGAAGATTGGGTTAAGAAACACTAGCCTGCTCCTTCTTCTATGGCAACATTTGCATAACCCAGTAGCTGCCTCCCTGGAGAAGCACACCTTATTTGGTCAAGGTTTTCAAAGGAAAGCAATAGGAACCTTTTGTTTGGCTAATTTCCAGCATATACTGCTAGTCCTACCCTTCTTGGGTATAGTGAAAGAACTCTACATACTACTACTACCACCACCACCTTTTACCATTCTCTGCAGGCAATCACCTGGAGTCAGAAAGAGTATGTATCCGCTTTGCAATAAAAATGGGCTTCCATTTTATAATTCCCTACTTAATATCAGGCCCTGTGCAGGTGCTTTCTATGGAGAGTCCTCTGTTTTATTCCTAACAGATATCCCAGGAGAAGGGACTATTGTTAACAACTTCTAATTTTAGGAAAATTCTAAGTCAGGTGGATTAAAGTCAAGAAATATCCTATGTAGGAGTTGACAAGAGTAAATTTGAATCCAGGTCTGTTTGTCTCCAAAGCTGGACATTTTCCTCCCTGTTACAATCCAGATCAAACTGGGAAGAAAAATGAAAAGCAAGCATTTGTATTGATAATGGAACAATGCCCAATGAATAGCTACCTAAAACATCATGGTGATTGTTTCACTTTCTACCCAGGAATTCACTGTTTTGAGTAAAAGATGTGTAGGGTTTTTTTGAAGACAGAGTATGAGGTAGGATGGGAAAAGCAGGACAGAGGCTTTTGTGAGAAGACAGCTTGAAGAAAGAATAAAGACTGAGAAACTCTGAGATCAGAAGAACATGGTGCTACAATAGTGATAAATAGCACTTTGCTTAGTAATAGTGGATGGCTGGAAAAGAGAATGGAGAGAGGGAGGAGGAATGATTGGATGGATGCATGCATGGATGGATGGATGGATGGATGGATTAGGGAAGAATGAAAGGACAGGAGAGAAGGGAAAGAATAAACCTGGAAGGAAGTCTGTGCTTTTTCTGAAGAGTGAAACACCAGCTTCTCCTTATGAACCACCGATGAGAACCCCACACAGAAAAGTTTATCAAAAGGACAGCATTCATCTTCATCCTTCTTGGGAACAGCTTCAAGAAATAAGATATGCACCTCTCCACCATCACATTCGTCCTCTCTCTGAGTGTCCTCTGCCTTCTACAACTTGTAAAGGACGTGTGCTGGATGCATCTCAGTCTGTAGGGGAATCAGGTCATTGGCAGACAAAAGTAGGTCCCAGGGGAAAAGAAGACAATCCTGCCCAAGAGGACACTACGCAAAAAAAAAAAAAAATCCCCCTAAGCTGTAACATTTCCTAGTGGCTTCAAAGGATGGGGATGGCTTGTATATGTAGTAACCACGTACCATTTGCAACATGGCCCTGGCCTTCACGGCTTCACAGGGCTGATAAAGGATGTCCTCATTAAAGAAAATTAGGAAGGAGTTCCTCCCTGGTAGAGCATGACAGTGTCGAAATGATTCTGAATTCTGGGAGAGGTGGTGGGCCAACTTCATGCAGAAAGCACGTTGCTGTGAACCTCACAGCCCACCAGTGTGCTTAGTCAGTCTGATAAAAGTGGGGAAGTAGCGTTCCCTGGGGAGATGAGATGTGCACAGCGAGAAGTGTTTTGAGGAGGAGCAACAGAGTTGAGCTGCAGTGCAAAAGGTTCTACTGGCCGACTTGGAAGGTTAGAGAAAGGACCCTCGGGAAAGAGGAGGTTTCTGGGACCATAGAGAAATATAGAAAGTGAGACTGATAGAGGTCACAGTAACAAGAGGGGAAAGGGAATGGGAGATAAAGATGCTGGGAGGGGAAGACGCATCCAATTTGGAGCATATTGAATTTGAAAGCCCTGGGGAGTGTCTTTGGAATCCACACGGAGACTGAATATAGAAGGTTCACGTTCACTCAGAGATGACTCAGATGAAAGTGTAGCAATCTATTTCTGAAAAACCACAACCTGAAGATAATGGATACAAGAATGAAAAACATATTCGAAATTGATTGTGGTGATAATCGTACAATTTTAAAATATATATTTAAATTTAAAAAAGCACAACCATTGAAAATCTTATAGAGGATAGAGCACCTCTCACACCCGGGATTGCCCTGAGTTAGAATCATTTCACAGCAGCTAGCTTGGAGGAGTCTCTGGTGGCCAGCTCCTGTAGCCAGTGGGGCACAGAGACTTGTAGCTAAACTGAGAAGCTTCAGCAAGCACTGAATCCGACAGTGGTCGAGGCCTCTGTGATAGGCAGCAAAGATTGGCTTAAGAGTCGAGATAGAGGCTTTGTTGGAAGGTGGCAAGAGGGAGAAGTGTATTCTCATAAGCACACTTCCCAGCAAACTCTGCTCTTAACCTCACAGAGAGGTCACCAGCTGCATATTTTATTGACTAAAATTCAATATAGATCCTTGAATGGAATTGACAGTGAAGGGGAGAGAAGAATAAGACAGCTAGGTGATGATGACCTGAAAATCAGCAAGAGCCTGGAGAGAGATGGGAAATGCAAGGAAGAATTGATATGATAAGGAGTAAGAAAGTATAGTGATGGAAGTGTTTAAATGTCATGGTTCCGGGGTCCTGGTAGCATAGTGATTGTGCATTTGGGATGCTCACTGCAAGGTCAGCAGTTCAAAACCTCTAGCTACTTCTTGGGAGAAATACAAGGCTTTCTACTCCTATAAAATGTCCCCTGGGAGTATGGGAAGAGAGGAGGGGAGAATAGGAAACTGATAGCAGTAATGACTGTATAACCATGGAATTAATAACAGAACTGTATGTGAATGGATATATTGATTGGTGTAAGCTATGGCAAAAAAAAGAATATATAATAACGGCTCGTGGTGGGTAGGGTGGGGGGAGGTGGTGAATAAAGGGAAGCTGATAACAAGAAGTTCAAGAAGAAGAAAATGTTTTTAAACTGACTGTGGTAACAGTTGTACAATACTGCTTTATGTGATTGAACTATGGAATGGTATGATATCTGTAAGAGCTCCCAATAAAATGATTAAAACAAAATAATAAACTAAATAAATGAACCATTATGGGGAGGGATAGGCAAATCATTTGTTCTAGGGAAAAGAGGCTCTGGAAAAAAAGTTATAATGAAGAGATGAAAAGGAAGGACCAAAAGCTTTGAGTTTTGTTGAAAACATCTATCATACCTTCTAACTGTCACCCTAGCTCAAAGACAAGTTAGCATAGGAAATAGAAAATTTCCCCTTAAAATCACTAGTGTTACTTGAGAGTCCTTATGCTACATTGGAAAATATTTGTTGTGAAAACTAAGGAGGAAGTCCTAGAAGCCATACAAATTGAGAAAATCTAAATTATTTTTGTTTTGTTGCTTTTGTTTTAAATCACTTTATTGGGGATTTTTACATCTCTTATCACAATCCGTACATCCATCCATTGTGTCACACCTTTGTACATATGTTACCATCATCATTTATATTTGTTTTGTTAGTGACATTTTATGCATCAAGGGCTTAATTTTAAAATATAATATGGTCAATTTTGAAAAATTTGAAAACTCTTTAGCAGTAATTTTCAAATTTTTGTATGCACCAGAATTCCCTGAAGGATTTGTTGCCGTATCATATTGCCACCTTAACCTAAGTTTCTGATTCAGTAGACCAAGATGGGTCTGCAGCCTCATAAGTTGAAGGTGTTACTGATGTTGCTGATATGGGGCTACACTTGGAGAACAACTGCTCCCAAATTATAAGGTTTTGAGAAATCCTGACATTCAAAATGTTGCAGATTTTTGTCCCCATGTTCTCCATGCCCTTGACTGGATTGCCCTGGGTTGGCTGGAAGATCCAAAGCCATGTTCCTCAGAGAACTCTCTGAAGAACACTGAAAAAGGTGTGCTTTACTTTGCTGCCTTTTGTTTGTTTTCCTCCCTCCCTGTGTCCTTCTCTCCTCTTCAGTTTAGGTCAATGGATTTCACAGAGGAGTGACTGTGTGCTTGGCACCCTGCCCAGTACTGGGATCATCAGTACCAGATCTCTGCTTTTCTCATATTCCATTTCCTGTTCCTCATGGTCATTGTCAGCCTACCAATGGGACAGGAAGAAGAAAACGTTGATCCTTGCACTGAGACAAAAGAAAGATGTGGTTCTAATTTACCGTGGTTATTTTAACAAGGTCTGTTCTCTGGGCACTGAGCTTTTGGACAGGGCATCTGCACTAGCTTTGTTTAGGTTGGCAAGGACGGCAACATCCAAGCTTTCACAGAGGAAGGAATATGGGCACAAACAACATCTTTGAAACCCTAATATGCCTGGGTATCACTGCAGGGTCCTGTCAAACATGCAATATTCTTTGGAGGCCTGCATGGGGTCCAGAGTTTGCATTTCCAGGTGATAGCTGGGTGATAGGATTCAACTAGACACTCCTGACTAGGGGTGGAATCAAATCTGTCAACCAAGTTCCCTCTGTCTTCCTGGCTGCTGGAACTGTCTTGAAGGGTGGCCCTATGTGGGCACCCCCATCCCTGAGACCTGTGTGTGCCCTGCCATGTTTCCACAAACCTTGGATTCAGGCAACTCTGTCTGCACCACTGACCTGTGGTCTTCCTACATTCTGCATCAACTTACTGTGTCACCTGGCCAGCAGCTATGTGAGTCTGAGGATGACTTGAGCAGTATTGGACTTGTGGACTTGAGTTGGACTGGGTTCGGGCTCCTTCTTGATGTAAAGTTGCTGCTTGATATAAAGTTCATTTTTTGAATCGTTTTACTCCAGGCCCATACAACTCTTATCACAATCCTCACATCCATCCATTGTGCCAAGCACTTTTGTACATTTGTGTCCCTCATCGTTCTCAAAACACTTTCTTTCTACATAAGCCCCTGGTGTCTGCTCCTCATTTTCCCCTCCCCCTCCACAATGAACCCTGAGCAATCTATAAATTATTGTTATTTTGTCATATCTTATACCCTCTGACGTCTCCCTTCACCCACTTCTCCACTATCCATCCCTCAGGGAGGAGGTCATATATAGATCCTTGTAATCTATTTTTCCCTTTCTATCCCACCTTCCCTCCACCCTCCCAATATCACCCTTCTAACCACTGGTCCTGAAGGGGTTCTTCTGTTTTGGATTCCCTGTGTTTCCAATTCCTATCTGTGCCAGTGTACCTTCTCCAGTCCAGCCAGATTTGTAAGGTAGAATTGGGATCATGATAGTGGGGGTGGGGGGGTGGGGTGGAAGCATTTAAGAACTAGAGGAACCTTATATGTTTTGTCTTTGCTACCCTGCACCCTGATTGTCTTGTCCCCTCCCCCAGCCTTCTGTGAGAGAATGTCCAGTTGCCTAGAGATGAGCTTTGGATCCCCACTCTGCACTCCCCCTCATTCACAATATGAGTTTTTGTTCTTTGATGCCTGATAGCTGATCCCCTCAACACCTCATGATCACAAAGGCTGCTGTGCTTCTTCATGTGGGTTTCATGTTGTTTCTGAGCCAGATGACCTCTTGTCTATCTTCAAGTCTTTAAGGCCCCAGACTCTATATCCCTTGATAGCTGGGCACCATTAGCTTTTTTTTTGCCACATTTGCTTGTGCACCCACTTTGTCTACAGCGATCACGCTGAGAAGGTGAGCATCTCAGACTCCCAAATTATTAGAACAAAGTATTCTTGTATTGGGGGAGTACTTGAGTAGGAGCTTAATAAAGTTCTTTCTTGTAAGAAGATGATTGTCACTCGTTTGTCTCTTTAGATAATTCTTCCTAATCAGCTGAAGATGCTGATCCAAGGACTCCACTTTGATTAGCAGGTTGAGCTCAGCCTTCCTGAAGGAAAAAAAAAACTAAAATTATAGCAAAAAGCCCCAAACAAACATTAACTCATCTGTATCCCTTGGAGTACCTGTTTCATGCAAAATGTTAACATGCTCATTTGTTAACCAAAAGGTGAGGTCTATGTCCTCACAGTGGTATACTGGAAGAAAGATACAGTGATCAATGTCTGAAAAATCCATCACTGCAAATTCTATAGAGCAAATCATATGGCATATATGAGGTCACAACGCTTTAAGTTGGAGTCAAATATATAACAACTGCTTAATTAAAAACAAAAGATTTTTAAAAAAAAAAGATTGCTTTCTTTAGAGATTGGCCATCCAAGGTTTGAATTCATTCTCTAGCTGCACCACCTTAGGAGTATTGTTTAACTTTTCCAATCTGTTTCTTTTCTATAAAATGAAATTAATGATGCCTACCTTATAGGAATTACAATGTTTGTGAAAAATATTGAAAATAACATGACTGCTCAGGGAACTGAGCCCCAGTGGCATAGTGGTTGAGTGCAGGACTGCGGCCCATTGGCTTGGCGGTTCAAATCCAGCAGCAACTCTCTGGGAGCAAGGCTGGGTAGCTCCCATGACCACCAGAGGGCAGTGACGCCCCCCAAAAAAAAATAATAAATGACTGTTCAAAGAACAAACATATCTGTCTTGGAAGAAGTTTCGCCAGAATGCTGCTTACAGCCACGGTCGGTGAGATTTCAGCTCATGTGCGTTGGGCGTATTATCCGAAGACACTAGTCCCTGGAGAGGAACGTCATGATTGGGTGAGGAGCAGTGGGAAGAGAGGAGGGCCCTCGAAGAGATGGATCGGTACAGTCGTTGCGACAATGACTCGTACGTAAGAACCATTGTGAGGGTGGCGCGGGACCGGGAGGTGTTTCATTCCGCCGTGTGAGTCAGAAGTGGCTCCGTGGCACTTAACCACAACACCTCTTTGTCGAGTTGCTTGAGACTTAAATCGATTGCTACGTGCAGTGCTCCATCCAGTACGGCACAAAGTTTGCCTCGCATAGCTGCGATCTGCATGGTGGGACACAGCACCTGTACTGCGGATATGCTGTCTCTGGAGAAGGGCCAGTCTCTTGAGTAGGACATCATGCTTGATAAGATAAAGAGGCAGCAAAAATGAGTAAGTCCCTTGACAAGAATGGTTGGCACAGTGGCTGCAACACTGTGCTCAAGGAAGAACGGTTGTAAGGATAGTGCACAACCAGGCGATGTTTTGTGTTGTTGTGTACGGTGTCACTATGAGTTGGAACTGACTCAAAGGCACCTAAGAACAACAAAAACAACAACAACAGCATCTCCACTCTGCAGGTCGTTCGTGGTCTGTACTCCGTCAATCTTTCCATTTCTGGTGAATCTGATGAACTGCCATTCACTTGTCTGTTTACCAGCTATTCTGGGCTACCAGTCCACTCCAGAGGGAGGGGCCTCAGAGGAGGCCTCTTCCTTTGACAAATGCTTAGTGAGCTCCTGGGATTGAGGGGATAGAGATCACTGAAATGCAGTCAAAGTGACTTCTTATGTCCAGGGCCAGCCAGCTCACAGCCTTGCCTCCTGGGCAGTTCATAAAAACCATCGCAGGGAATCTTGAGGGAGAATGTTACAGACACATAAAAGACATCACAGTAGCTCTAGGAAAATATATCAGGAGACGTGTTCCTTCAGCGAATACGTCCAGCATGGGTCTTGAAAGATGATTCGGAGTTTTACACTGATTCGAAGAGGGGAGGGACAATATTCTGGGCAGTGTGATAGCAAAGGGCTGGCAGTGAGACCTCTCCTTAGACTCGAGAGTATGGGGTGAGAGCTAAGTCTTCCAGTTAGAGCCATAACCAAGAGAAACTGTTAGACTGGGTCAACTATATATATATATATATATATATATATGATAGTTTTATATTAAAGAGCAATTGCATATTGAAAAAACATCCCAGCCCAGAACAAATCTATAATTCTGATATTAGCCTACATGTCCAATAGCAGTCTATAAGTTCCTCTTCAGACTCATGCAGTCACATGCAATGATGCAAAATACAGGAAGAGCACAAGCTGGTGGAGCAAAATCTCATGGAGCCAGTGGTGGTGGAAGCATCTCCAGGGATTTTGCAGAGCTCAGTATGGCTCTGGCAGTTTTCTGGTAACTCAACAGCAGGACGGTGAAGCAGAGAGATACAGGTTCTTGCAGAACTCAACAAGTCTCCAACAGTGACTTGTCCATGGAAGATAAAGGCATAGAGATGTAGAAAGTAGATGTTCCCAGAATACTCAGGAGAAGGTCACAGCCACAAGAGCATCAAGCTGTGACCTGATTGACAGGCTAGACTCCATCCCCTCTCTCTCTCAATACCCTCAAATTGACACAAGATAATGTAGCTACCCCAGAGACTGCAGTTGACCAAGTTACAGGACAGAAAGATCAGTTGCCAGATGCTTCCAAGAAATCGGGGAAGCTTAGGGTTAAACGAGAGGGCCCTTTGGACGCGGCTTGTTGAAGCAGCACCACTTTTCCGCCGCCAAACCAGTCTTGCCTGTGAATGTCTGAAAGGGATAGTCGCCCTACCCTGTTAGCATCTGGCCCCAAACAGTTGTGTTTCCTGCCGCTTTGGGGTAACTCTGGCAACTTGCTTCCTCTGAGCCACCTGCTCTGCCTGGAGCAGGGCCAGCCTTCCTCTGTAAGCCTTGCTCCCACCCACTTCAGATAGCCACACTGTGACAGAAAATGAAGAAGCTGCAAGAAGGGAAGCGGAAAAGGAAGTGGAGGGCCTTAGAATTTCCACCTCGCCAGTCATGGCCCACAGCTGTGACCAGCGCGGAGGATGCTGGAGACTAGTAGTTAGGCTGAGGCAATCCTCGCCAAGTCAGGGCTGATCAGGCCACAGGTTCCGCTTCTGTGCTCTAGTTCGTCTTTGAAGTCCCGAATGGACTGCTTAAATGCAGAAACATTTTCCCCTAGATGACACACATATATTTTCCTCCTAAGTTTACTTCTTCCTGGTTCTGTGGCTTCCTCTGAACACTATCACACTCCATCCTATTTTCGGTTTTAGTTTTATGTTTTGAGGTCAGAGACTCGGGGAAATGTGATCCTAGAGGCTGGCACACTCCCAGTTCCCCCCAAGGTCAGGCACCCTAGGAAAAGACCTCTTTCAAGGGCATCTTTCTAAAGCTCTGTTATTTTGAAAGCACCCAGCAACTTTTGGAGCCTGGAAAGGACGTCTCCCTCTTAGGAGCACATTCTGTCCCCCTTCCCTGACGATGGGGACAGAAGTCTCAGGATGGTCAAGAACCCTCGCCAACAAGGGAAGTGGTGAGGTCAGAGGATGTTAGGCAAAAGAGGGGCAATGGAGCCTGGGAAAAGATGGATGGGTGTCCTCAGACCTGTACCTGCTGCTGTACACTGATAATACTATAAGCACATGGATAGGCCCAGCAAGCAGGGATGCAAAAGAGCTCTCCTTAATCCCTTTGAGGGACTGTGATCGAGAAACCAAGCAGGTGGGTCACAGTGCAATGCCAGCATTATCATGCAGCTCCACGTTGCTGGACCCAAGTGGACAGTTGCTCAGTCTTCATGATGTTCTGCCTGAGGATGACAGGCCCCAGGAGAGAGAGAGCTTCCTGAATGTCTGTGGATTCCTGGCCTCGGGTTGCTCGGGGTACCTGAGTGACCAAACTGGGACGTGACATACTTTACCTTTGCCCCAGACTCTTCCCTGTAGCCAAATGTATTCTGGATTTAACACCCAAACCTCAATTCTTGGAATTCTGCAGGGTTGGGTGGTCAGACTCGCGTACCTTTCCTGTGATATGTGTGCAGCTCACACAAGGTGCCTCACCAAAGGAGGAATGAGCATTTTGAATTTAGTGATCTCCTTTCTGTTTTGCTTTTGCCGTCCTGTGTAATGAGCATTTGGAAACGGCTTATATCTTTAGGATCAAACACATTCAGGATGAGGCAGAACTAAATGAAGAAGGTTAAACTGAATTGAAATGCCCCTACTTCACCCAAAGTCCACGATCCTGGGGAGTATGTCTGCGTAGGGGGTATTGAGCTATCTTCCTGAAAGCTTACACAGGAGCTAACCTACTGGGTGGAGGAATGCATGAATAAAGGAATGCATGACTGAAAGAATGAATGAATGGTGCCACATGAGTGGTACTAGGGGTACTGTATGGACTGTTCTGTGGGCAGACATTGGTTCTCTTTTATAGGTGAGGTGCAGGTGGAGGAACAATAGATGAAGGGTTTCTGTTCTGTTTCCATAAAGCCTGCCTGGAAGCCAGTGTTTCCATAAAGCCTGCCTGCCGTAAAGCCAGTCTCTTGGCTGCCAGTGTCCCAGTGTGTCTCTGGACCCTTTGAGAGCTGGAAGTGAAAAGGGTTTACAGAGAAGGTATCGCCTGGCCAGGGCACAGGAACGAAATATCTCTCATCTGCAGGATGGAGAATCTCTTCATCAACCGCTTCATGCACATGTTTCAATCCTCCTGGAGTGACTTTGCTGACTTTGAGAAAATCTTCGTCAAGATCAGCAACACTATTTCAGGTGAGGACACATTTGGAGGGATTCTCGTGGTGTTAGGAGGTTTACAATTCGTCTTTCTGAGATTGGCCTGCAGTTTGGCAAAGGGTTTCCCTTCCCCACCTAGTGTTGAGCCAGCCATGCATGCTAGCTGCCCGCTCCTGTCCCTTCCAACAGAGCAGGACACTCCGTGACAATATGTGTTACTGTGGCCTCCTTCCCCCCCTGTGGTTTATCCTTCTGGGGCATTCGGGTTTGAGCACACTGAACCTCATCAGAAGTGTTAGAAACGACAATTTATTTTTTTCTTCACAAGAATAAATCACTTATGATGCTGCTAAACAAAGTAGAGGCAGAATGAATCTTGTGTTTTAAACATTCTCATAACAGTAACATTGGAGCAAAGATTTGCTCCAATCTTTGCTCCTCTGAGCAAAGATTTATTTAGAGGACTAGCACAATAACTACATTAATGGCATTAAGGAGGACAGAACATAATCAGAAAGGTAAGGAAAGAGAAGTTGTGGGAAAATGATTATATGTTGAAAAACTGTATATTGATAGATGGGGAAAACGTCCTTTGCAAACTCCTCCCCATGATTTTTCTCCCCTCCCCTCCTCTCCCTTCCCTGTGGAGTCCTTCACACTGTTAAAGGTCTGAACTCTGGAAAGAGGGTGTTCCAGGAGCCTTGTAAGTCACAAGGACAGATGGTGTGTGGAGATGAGCAGGGGGCACGCTGCTCAAGGTGGAGCTTCTAGCTGTGAGGAAGCACTCAGGACAGATACGGATCCCTGGAGCATGATAAGCTGTTGCTGGGCCAAGATGTCACAGTAAGGCTGTGGGAGCTATCGCCTGTGCTGCCTTCTGCTCAAAGCTCACTCCACTCTCTAGAACGGGTCATGAACCACTGGCAAGAAGATCTCATGTTCGGCTACCAGTTCCTGAATGGGTGCAACCCTGTGCTGATCCAGCAGTGCATGAAGTTGCCTGAGAAGCTTCCAGTTACCACAGAGATGGTGGAATGCAGCCTGGAACGACAGCTCACCCTGCAGCAGGAGGTGGAGGTAAGTCCTGTTGGCAAGGGAAATCAGCCATGGCCAGAGGCCCAAGGTCAGATGGCCTCATTTGCACTTTCAAAAGACAGAAAGCACTTTCAACTGGCCCTGGGACTCATTTCCCAGCTCATCCAATTCATGGTGAGATTGCCTACTGTCCATGCCATAGTCCTTTCTGTTTCCTCTCCTGAAGTCTGTACCCATGGAGTTTTCTTCGTACAGCTGCACCCTGTCATCTACAGTATCTTGGGGCAATCATCAGGCGACATCCTCTATGGTGCTTAGACCTGGGAACATTGTGCTGTGGAGTTGATTCCGACTCACAGTGGCCTCGTGTGCAAAGCACATGTGTTTCATAGGGTTTTTAAGGTGGTGTTCTCTAGGCAAACTAAATTTGATTGCCAAACCTTTTGGTTAGTAGTGGAATGTTTAACACTTTACACCACCCAGAATACAATCTCTGAAAAACACTCCCTGCCATCAAATCACTTCTGACTCAGAGACTCTAAGCATTGGGCTTAGCAGAGCCGCCCCATTGGGCTTCCTCCTCTTTCTCCTGCAGAGCAGCTGGTGGTTGGGAACAGCTGGTCTGGAGGTTAGCAGTCCAGCCGGTCACCACCATGCCACCAAGGCTCCTCACCAGTAACAGTTCATTAAAAGAGCCGCTGCTCAGTTTTGCATTTCTGTACAACAGACACTGTATCCAAGTGGAGAAAAAGTCTGCTTCTGCACCAAAACCAAACCAGAAGAGCAGGGGAATGGGTAGGGAGAATTGATGAGGTTTTTTAGCTTCATGAATAGAACAGTTGATGGCATCTGCTACCGCCCTTACCCTCTCCCAGCTAGGTTACTCAAGCCCTTACCTGCAACAGAGACCCTGCCGAGTTCCAAGACTGCCTATTCTTAAGACAGAAATGGATTAAACTGCTCGTGACATGGGCCCCATCAATCTGCCCCTCCCTCCAAAGCCAGAAAAATTGGGTTTCCTGGCAGCAGGCCAAGCCCTACCTGACCCCAGGTGACTAATGAGAGGATAGGGAAGCTAGTGTGCTCCCATTTGATGTTTCTTACTTTATCAGTCCTGCCTTGAGGTCCATCCAAATTGGGATGGACACCGCCATGTGTAGACAAAGCTTTCAGCCTCCCTGTCCACCTGACTACATGTGACCACCATGGGGCCAGCTGCCTGGTAGAGGATCCCTGTGTCCATTCAGATAGGCCTTGCTCTCTCCTATTAGATCCACTCAAATTTCAGGCCACTGCCAGGTCACAGGAGAACTCACACCGCACACATATAGTTGCAGTTCTCTCTCTATTCCATTGCTGGCATGGAATAACCCCAATTCAATGGCTCATATTTCAAATCAGAGAATCATGGAACCTTAAAAAAAAAGAATCTCGAATTGGAAAGAACTGAACATCCCTATTTGTGCATCCTTCCTCATGCAGAGAGACAGACAGGTTGTCTGGGGAATCCACTGTACCTCACTGGGGAGAGGGGGTCTAAGCACTTTAGACATAACGGCTCTCATTTCTTTGAACTGATATGTCCCCTCATGGTGTCGCTACTCAGTTGTGGTTTCAGTAGTGAAGCAATATCTAAGAATCTCCACTGATAGACTCTTAGATACACACCACTTCTTACATATACATCACCCCTTTCTTGCATGCACACACACACTCTCACAAGCACATTAACATCATTTCTTTCACACACACACACACTATTTGTTAAATAATCACCCCATCTCTTATACACAAGCACTAATATAATTCTTCATAATTTCTACAGTAATTTCTGCACACTTTCTTTAGTAGTGTCATAATTACTTGTGGTAAGCCTGTGATGTAATGAAACTGCAAAATCAGTGGTTTAAGCAATATTTATCTGCAATTTTTTTAATATGAATATAGAAATTTCACTTATTGATTTTTACTTTTTCTTATAATTTTTCAAAATTGTTTCAGTTTTTTTTTACTTTGTATCAGGAGTATAACTTCAAGTGATAATAATCAGCTGAAACTGATCAGGGCTCAGATGATGTCACTGGCATTATATCTTTCTGCTGCTCAATTCTCTTTCTTCCATTGACTCTCTTCATAAGCAGGTCCTGTTTCTGTGAGACAAAGATAATGACCACCAGCCTAGACTTCTCTTCCCCCAACTCAGAAAGTACCATTCATTTCCAAAAAGGAAGCTTATGTTTTCCTACAGTTACAGTAATTGTCTTAGCACTCGTTCTCATAGACCCACCTAGAGTTAGGAAAGAATTCCTTAAATGAATTCCTATGAGTAGACGAAGGACTAGGCTCACCAGGAAGATTGCTATTATCCAAAGAAAAGGACAGTGCTCTCCTACCGAAACCTAGAATGGCCAACTGAAGAACAGGATCCATTCCCCGTTTTCAAGAAGCGTGAAAGCAAAGCACAGGGAGAGGAAGCCCTGGGAGAACAGAAAGCACCAGGTCTGCTGGTCCAAGGCCGGCATCCTCAGCCTCTCTTTCCCGTCACGGTAGTCAACTGTGTCAGGCATACCTTCTGCATACTACTTGGTGATAATCATATTGTCTTTGAAAGCCCAGTTGTCCAGCTCGTTGAAGAGTCTGACGCCAATCTGGTGACCCTTGGACTGATGGGTTTCCATCTCTGCCCTCTCCTAAGATCATCTCTCTGTGCGCTTTTTCCTTACCCTGATCTCAAAGGAGAGGACTCCTTGGAGTTCACCACAGCTTCTCAGGCACCCTAGGAGGAACCTTCCTGTCTTTGACCCACCATCACTTTGTTCACACACAGCCCTTACCATCCTGTTGGGGATAACGAGAAATGTGCATCATTGCCTTTCTGCAAGAAAAATCATCAAAATGGACATATATCACTTGAACATCTCTTGACCCATTTTGCAAACTTAGTTGTTGGCATCACTGAGTCTGCTCCTGACTGGAGGCAACCCCATACACAAGGAAATGATATATTCCCAGTCCTGTGTTATTCCCAAGATATCCCCATGATCCATTGCAGATTAGACTATTGCATCCCAAATAGTTTCACTGACTAATTTTAAATATATACTGCCAAGCTTTCTTTCATAATCTAAGACTAGGGCATCCACTAAATTTTACTCAGCATTATAGCAATCAACAAAGCTCCGTTGACAGAAAGACGATGGCCCCACATGAAATGTATTGTTGGGAATTAAACCCACATCTCTCACATGGAATATAAGAATATTACCAATGAACCACCAATGCCTTCATCCTAACATTACTTCTGTAATGTCTCCTGACTTTTCTGGCCCTGACATTGCTCCAGTTGGGACTCAGCACTCATCAGTAACTTGCTTGAAACAAAAAAAACTTCCTTCCATGCTATCTACCTAGACTATCAAGGTCTGACCTGACTTCCCTAAAAGAAACTGGCAGATTTGGCTCTCTCTAGAGGATTCAAAATGTAATTACAATTACCCAAATTATAGTTATATCCAGCTTTTATTTTAAAAATTGAAGTCAAAAGGAGCAGATATCGAGCATCAAAGAACAGGAATCACTTCATTACAAGTGAGGGGAGGGGCAGGGTGGGGACCTAAGGCCCACTGGTGGGTAATTGGCCACCCCTTTACAGGGGAGTCACAGGAAGGAGACAGACTAGTCAAGGTGCGGCCGGGCAGTGATGATGCATACTAGTTTCCTCTAGTTTCTGAGGTCTCCCTACCCTGCAACCATCATGATCCCAACTTTACCTTGCACATCCGGATGGACTGGAGAAGGTACACTAGTGGAGAGGGGGGCTGGAGAGATGGGGAAATCAGGATGGATGAGTTCCCTCGGGCCGGTGGTTAGATTGGAACTACTGGATGGGTGGAGAGAAGGTGGGGTAGAGAGATGGAACCAACTGCAAGGATCTACATATGACCTGTCTGGAGGACGGGCATGGGGGAGTGGGCTGAGGGGGTGTCGGGCAGGGTAAGATACAGCAGAGCAATAATAATTTATAAAGTATTGAGGGTTGATGGGGGAGGGAGAGCAGGGGAAGAGAGGAGGGGTTGGAGGAACCGACACCAGGGGCTGGGGGAAAGGGCAGCTGTTTGGAGAAGGATGACGGCAGCGGATGTGCGAGGGTGCTTGTCACAGTATGTTTATTTATGTATTGGAAAAACGATATACGAGCCCCTAATAAAATGATTTTTAACTAAAAAAAAAACCCAAACAAAAAAATTTGTGGTCTAATAATGTTATTAGGTGCTTTCGAGTCACTCCGACTCGTGTCAACACCATGCACAACAGAACAAAACACGGCTTAGTCTTATGTTCCCTCCCCAAATGGTAGAATGCTGACAATTTCTGCATCTTTCCCCGTGTTCTTTTGATGTTTCTTGCATCGTTCGATGGACCCATAGACCCTTTCAAGATTGAAACTCGAGGTGTGAATTGTTCTCTTGAAGTCTTATAGTTTAAGGTTTGCTGAGCATGATTTTCTAACTCTAGTTCTTTTCCATTCTATCAATGCTATGCATAGTTTGTTATGGTCTACACACAGTTGTTATGAATGTCTTAGCATAGTCAATAAAACACAAGCAACCATCTTTCTGGTGTTCTCTACTTTCAGCAAATTATAACTATTGAAAAGATTAAAAACCATGAAGTTAGTGTATTCATTTGTTAGGGCCACTGTAACAAAAACCATAAACTGGTGACTTACAGCATCAGCAATTTATCTCACAGTCCTAGGGGCTTGGAGTTTAAAATTAGCGTATTGACCAAACCCATCCTCTTCATTGGATACAAGGGAAGATTCATTCTCATCTCTTCCGGCCTTTGGAAGCCCCAGGTGTTTCTTACCTGGCAGTTATAACATCATGCTAATCTGCCTCTGCCTTTACATCTTCCCTTTGTGACTATGTCTCCGAGTCTGGTCTCCTCTTTTAGAAAGACACCAGTCCTACTAAAGTTGGACCCACCTTATTCTAGTGAGTGAGTTCTGGTGGTACAGTGGTTAAGTGCTCGTCTGGTAACCAAAAGGTTGACTGCTCTAACCCACCATATAAAGACATGACCATCTGCTTCAGTTTTACAGCACTGGAAAACCCCTTGGCTATAAGGTCACTATGATTTGGAATTCACTTGATAGAAGTGGGTTTGGTCTTTTATGTTTGTTTGTTACTATATGACCATGTATTAACTTAATTACATCTGAAAATGGACTTAAGAATATCTCTTTGAGACATAAACAAGTCCACAATTGTTAGCAAATGTGACACATTGGCACAAAATAACGCACCTAAGGAAATAATGGCCAATCAGTACCCAGAACACAGTGACCCTCCCTAGCCCCCATTATCACCCTTCCAGGCTCTTCCTGCCAACATTGACTCGTACCTTGCCTTCTGAACCTTGAGACTAGTCTGCAAAGTCTTGAACTTTATGAGAATGGCTCCTGTAGCTCTCGCGTTCGTTTTTGTAGCGCTCTTTACTCACCTGCACTGCTCTTATCAGATTGCCACGCCTGGGCAAGCTTTCAATGCTCTTCATGAATATCAAGTAGGCTTCAAGCAGAATAAAGAAGGCATAGGCCTCAACTATTTGGCCCTCATGGCACAAGGTTAAATACTCAGTTACTAATTGAAAAGGCGCTGGTTGGAACCCAGTAGGTGCTCTTCAGAAGAAAGATGTTAACCGTCTGTTTCCATGTGACCATGGGTTGGAATCAGTTCAATGGCAATGGGTGTGGCTTGGGTTTTATTTGATCGACACTTGGGACATCCCAACCCATGAAAACTCTTCTGTGACTTTGCTGACTTTGGCCTTTGAGTACAGACAAAGCACATCAGTTTTGAATTCTCCTTACCTTCATCGGACCTCCAAAATCTGTTCTACCCGCCCTGTGGCCTGATTCTTAGGTTTATCTCTGGGTGAAACTGGGATAGACCCATACCGTCTCTTCACATATTGACATGTTATGTTCCAAATGTGAGATTATTATGCAACAATACATATATTGTATGAAAATAAAGGATAATCACATCTGACATGGAGGATGATCACATCATTGCAAGGCCACCAAATCATATTATTACATAACTACAGAATTGTATCATCACAAAACTGCCAAACCACTGAGAATCATGTCCCAGCCAAGTTGACACATAATCATAACCATCTCATCTTGTGCATCAGTGTTCATTACTGGTAGATGTACGCTGTCAATGAACAAAATAGTCATATAGGACATTTTTTATTGTCAAAAATTTGAAATGTTGGATGATGAATTTATCTTTTCTCGTAGCAAGGAAACATCTTTATCGTGGACTTTGAGCTGCTGGATGGCATTGATGCCAATAAAACAGACCCATGCACTCTACAGTTCCTGGCAGCACCCATCTGCTTGCTGTACAAGAATCTGGCCAACAAGATGGTTCCCATCGCAATACAGGTAGGTCCTTCCTGGCTTCTTTGTGGGCACCATACATATTTCTGGAGGAATGGGAATCTGTTCAGGTGTCCACACACAGGATCTTAACATATGACTAGCGTGGTTTTTCAACTGAATGGAAAATGATGGTATTTAAATGGTGTCATCACACTTGCTCCTTAAGGAGTCCCTGGGTGATACAGTTAACACTAATTAAAAAGTCAACTGTTCAAGTCATCCAGAAGTACCTTGGGAGAAAAGCCACCTGGCAGCGGACTTCCCAAACATCAGCCACTGAGACCCCGAGGGTGCACTGACCTTCGTGGGGTTGACCTGAGTGAACCGCAGCTGGATGACTGGTTTCATCAGCACTCCTAGCCAACGTGGAGAGTTAAACTGAATCCATACGTCCTACCACTGGCAAAGATAACTCGAGATAGAGATTTAAATGTTTTAAAAATTAAAGGAGAAATTAGGAGAACAATGAATTATAGGGAATTGAGGAGACTTTTAATTAAAAAATATTTTTTGTTTGGGTGGTTAGGGTGAAGGTTTACAGAACAGATCACCTGTTTGCCATTCAACAATTTATGCACAGTCTGTTCCAACTCATCATCTGTTTCAATATCCTCAATGTCCCATAATTTATCCTACTCCATCTCAGTGTTCTTTTGTTTTAATTCCTCCTCCTTTCTTAATCTTCTGCCCTTAGTAAATGGTGACTTTTTTATCTTAAATGATTGATGATTGTATTTGGGACCACTGAGAGATCATAATCCCAGAAGGGTTCCACCATCCTCTATCCAACCCGAAAGCCTGGAGCAGGTTTTCATAAGGCATAAATTAAAATCAATAAGTTATTTAGGAAAAAATAGACATAGTTGATCATATAATTCTTTTAATAGTGGAATGATAAAATGTACCATAGTCAAAAGCAAATAAATGATAGATTGGAAAAAAATTAACACAGCTCAAGTCAGATAACAGATGGATATATTATACAAATAACTTCTTTGATAATAAGGAAAAGACAAATAATTCAGGAAAAAATGGGCTATTCACAGAAGAAAAAAATTTTAATGGATGATCAACACATAGGAAAATGAAAATTAATGGAATTTCACTCATTTTCCCTTTGGTAGGCAAAAATAAATAATGAGAATACTCAACTTCTATTTAGGAAGGAGTTGGAGGAGAACACACCTGAGAATTGTGGAGAGATATTTGATGTTCTTAACTGGGTGGACCTAGTGTCGGCTGGTTAGCACCTAGGTGCAGGACCAGGGTAGGTCTCCAGCATATACCATGTCAAGTACATCCTCGTGAGGTTCTGGGTGACTGTATGGATCAATGAGAGGTCCTGGGAGCAGTATTAATATGTTCAAAGCAGTTGGAGGGACACTTGAGGGGGCTCTGGGCCGTGATTCCATGCCACCATCTGGAAGCATTTAAATATTTGACAGCTGGCACCACTGCCCAGGTGTACCCCAACTGAATGAGCCTTTGTGATAAGCAGTAGGGCACTAGCTATTTAAATTGAGCATCTGCATGCTTTTTAGCTCAGCAACCTCTCCTCTAGTGAAGAAGTCAGTAGGAATAAAAACACTAATATGTAAAGGTACATGTTCAAGGATGGCGGTTCTAGCCTGACTTGTGGAGAGGAAAACAATTGAATCTGAAATCCCATCAACCCATAATCCTACCAACAGTCTCATCAAGGAAATTGAGTTTTACTACCAATTTTCTCAAAATGTTTTCGCCTCCTACCCATTACCTAACGCCAAAGTCACTCATGAAAGCAGAAATGTCTTCTCTCACAGTTGGGGAAGATGTTGTTAGCTGCCTTTGATTTGGTTCTGACTCATAGTGACCCTGTGTACAACAGAATACATCACTGCCCAGTCCTGCACCATCCTGACAATTGGTCTTACATTTGAGCCCATTCTTGCAGTCATTGTGTCGATCTCATTGAGAGCCTCTTTCTTTTTGAACATGACTACACTTTACATAGCATGATGTTCTCTGGGTACCGGTCTCTCCTGGTAACATATCCAAAGTATTTGAGATGAAGTCTCACCATCCTTTCCTCAAAAGTTCATTCTGGATGTACTTCTTCCAAGATAGACATGTTTGTTCTTCTGACAGGCCATGATACTTTCAATATGCTTTGCCAGGACCATAATTCAAATTCATTGTTTCTTCTTAGGTCCTCCTTATTCAATGTTCAACTTTCACATGCATGTAAGGCAAAAAGGAGCCATGGTCTCATGATAATTAGGAGGTCATCTGTTAACCACCACGTTGGCAGTTCAAAACCAGCAGTTGATCCATGGGAGAAAGACAAGGCATTCTACTCCTGTAACGGGCTACAGTCTTGGAAATCCACAGGGGCAGTTCTGTCCTGTTCTATGGGGTCACTGTGAGTTGGGATCTGTTTTATGGCAGTGAGTTTTGGAAGCTAGGAGTCCCAAATCAATGCGTCAGTCAAGCTTATACTTTCAGAGGGAGAATGCATTGCAAGCCTTCCTCCTAGCTTCTAGGAACAATTGGGTTCCTTGGCATTTCACAAAACTTGTTACCACTTCCATCTTCTCATGGCCTCTGTGTCTATTTTATACTGTTCTCACTGATAATATCTTCTAAGATTATGTTCATGAACAAGGTCATGTTCACAGGTACCAAGAGCTAGGACTTGAATATACTGGGGGTGGGGCGAGCTACAATCCCATAACAGAGAGCAAGAAGAAGCAACCAGAGAAGAAGGAGGAAAATTAAAAGGGGGCAGGCAACATAGTAGAAGACAAAGAATCAGCAAAGCAGATAGGCCTTTCTTCTTATTTCAAAATGTGGACCATCACATAAACACATCTTGGGTTGTCTAGGGTCATACAGATAATGACTGAGGGAGCTGACATCTCAGCCCTCTGCCTGTCTCTACCCTCCTCTCATAAGTGGAAAGTCACCAGTGAATAGATTTTTTATTCTTCTGGAATTTCCTGAGGGTCCAGGATTTTTGACAGCCAAAGGAACAAAAACCAAACCCACTGCCATCAAGTCAATCCTGCCTCCTAATGATCCTATGAGTCCAAGTGGAACTACCCGGAGGGTTTCCACGACTGCACATGTTTTGGTTTTGTTTGTTTGTTTTTTTTGGGGGGGGGCATCATTGCCCTCTGGTGCTGGTGGGAGCTACTCAGCCTTGCTCCTGGAGAGCCGCTGCTGGATTTGAACCGCCAAGCCCGTGGGCCGCAGTCCCGCACTCAACCACTACGCCACCAGGGTTCAGCCCAAGACTGTACATTTTTACAGAAATAAAAACTTCCATCTTGGGGCTGAGCCCCGGTGGCATAGTGGTTGTGTGCGGGACTGCGGCCCACTGGGTTGGTGGTTCAATTCCAGCTCACAGGAGCAAAGGCTGGGCCTCCTCCTCCCACCACCAGAGGGCATGATGCCTTAAAAAAAAAAAAAAACATCCATCTTTCATTTTCAGAGGTGCTAGTGGTTTTGAACTTCTGGTCTTTCTTGGTTATCAGCCCAACTACGCCACCAGTTCTCCAACTGACACCTATACTCACTGCCATCAAGTCAATGGAGACCGACCCAAAACGATCTCAGGGTAAAACTGCCCCTATGTGTTTCTCGGTAATCTTTATTGGAATAGAAGGTTTCCTCTTTCTCCAAGTGGTGGCTGATGGCTTGAACTGTTGACCTTGCAGTTAGCAGCCCAATTCATAACCACTCTGATACCAGGGCACCCTTTGTTGTAGATTAAAATATGGCAGTGTATTTTCTTTCTCTAATGTTATCAGCTCAACCAAGTTCCAGGAGATGAAAATCCCATTTTTCTTCCTTCGGATGCAAAATACGACTGGCTCCTGGCCAAAATCTGGGTGCGCTCCAGTGACTTCCATGTCCACCAGACCATCACTCATCTTCTGCGCACACATCTGGTATCTGAGGTCTTCGGCATTGCCATGTACCGCCAGCTGCCAGCTGTGCACCCTGTCTTTAAGGTACAGCAAGTACTGTTTTACCTAATGGGGATGTTATCCTGGATTTGGGGGATGGGGCGGAGAACTTGAGAGAGACCCTGAAAGTTGCCTTCTCCTGCTGTGGAACTACGTGAGGAAGATAACCGCTCCAAGCCAAGCAAATTTTGAAAAGGCACACAAAATCAATGTCACCATCTGCTAAACCCAAGTATTGGCCTCCACTGACTTTGTTCTTCCTACCTTACCCCATCTTTCCACAGTGGACCAGGTAGAGTGGGTTCTGAGGGTCCATGGGGTCCTCTCATTAGGAGGCCTTAGCTGGACCCTCTCTGAGAGGCTTCTTTCCACCAGCTCCTGGTGGCCCATGTGCGGTTTACTATTGCCATCAACACGAAGGCCCGGGAGCAGCTCATCTGTGAGTACGGTCTCTTTGATAAGGTAGGTGTCCTGTGACCAACACCCTAGAAAACTTTGCTCCATTGGTACTCTCTCTATCCCAGATTTTTGTTGGCCTTTACCCATTATCAGGAGACTGGGCACATAGTCTCCACTTTGGTGAAAGCCTAGAACGAATAGAGGATGGAGGGGGTCCTCAGAGTGGTGGCCTCAATTCTGTGGCCATCTCTGAGAGCCCTCGACTCAGGCACTAAACAAGCCCTCCTCTTCCATGGTATGGTTCTCATTCTGGATTTTCTGACCCTTTCCTCCTCTCCTGGCCTGTTGAGCTCTTATGAATGGGACCTTTCCCACTTGGCTCCATTGTTTAGGCTTGGCCCCCATACTGAACAACAAGTCTGAGTCTGTTCTAAACTTGCCCCACATACTGAGCACAAACCTCCACCATCTTCCCTTCCCAGGTCTTCACTCATCTTGCTCAGCAGGGCATTGGTTCCCTCCTCACCCTGAAATTCTCTCAGCACGCCCTGGTTTGAGTCACCTGCCATTTACTATACCTGGACCCTCTTATCAGCCCTTGAGAACTCTTCACTCCCAACTCAATTAGGAGATTCAGACCAAAGTGATTCCATCCACTCAAATACTGACCTCATTTTCCCCAGCTGTATACAGGCTTCCCCAGGGGACTTTCGAGGTAGGCCCTTCATCACAGATGTTACCCTTCCCTACATTTCAGGGAGTATCCAACAAAATGCCAAGGAACAACTTCAACTGAGGCAACTTCAATCACATGGCCGCCGTGGATCAACCTCTGGCACCCCAGCACCCAAGTTCTTTCCTACAAATCTGACTGCCTGCCTGTTCAACAAGTGTGTGTGTGTGTGTGTGTGTGTGTGAGTGTGTTTTCGAAGGATAACCCAGATTCCTCGGTATCTTCTCAGACCTCCCTTAAGCATACTTCCACAAGAGCTCGACAGTGTCTATGGTCTGTGAGGCATGCCTTGGTACTGTCCTTTAGTCCAGTGGGTTCACCCTTTTGCCTCAGGCCTGAAGGCCTTACCAACCAGGCCTAACCAGTTCTGGAGTTTCTGCAGTCCCAAAGCCTGTAGTGCTCAAAGGGGAGTTTATCTCCCCTATAACTGCCTCCCAGTCCCTGCACATATCTGGTCACCTCAACATTCTCTATCACTGTGGTCTAAAGATGTCTCCCTGAAACGCCTTTCCCTGGCTGCCTTGGCATCTCAGTCACTCTGAAGTTTCAGGAAGCTAAACTTTCTTCCTGTGTCACCTTCTTATCCCATCTTTCCTGCCATTACAATCCCAGCTACTCCACTACCCTGTACAGTCTCTCCATTTTCTCGTGCATATGGGGGTCAGCTGTGGACTGGAAATGGGGATAGCTTCAGCTTATGGTGCATTCTCCCTCCATTCAAGGCCAACGCCACAGGGGGCGGCGGACACGTGCAGATGGTACAGCGGGCCATGCAGAAGCTGACCTACACCTCCCTCTGTTTCCCTGAGGCCATCAAGGCCCGGGGCATGGACAGCACTGAGGATATTCCCTATTACTTCTACCGGGATGATGGCTTGCTGGTGTGGGAAGCAATCAAGAAGTGAGTGTGTGCCAGAATGGGGGGCGGGGAGGGAAAGAGGATACTCTGTTCTCAGAGCAGAGGTGAGTCTGGATGAAGGGCTGATTTGGGCAAGGGAGTGTGTCAGGCCAGGTGCTTCAATGACCATGGCAGGGGCACCTAGTATTCATGGGGCAGGGGAAGTCCAATCTTGGACCTAGGTGTGGGTCTTGCCTTGACTCTCAGGGGGCACAACTTTGGAAACACTCGCTCCTGACTGAGGTCCTTACTCTTAAACTAGGTTCACAGCTGAGGTGGTGGGCATCTACTATGAAAGCGACCAGGTGGTAGTGGAGGATCAGGAGCTTCAGGATTTCGTGAAGGATGTTTATGTGTATGGCATGCGGGGCAACAAGGCCTCAGGTAAGGACCACATCCATTTATCTCCTCTCTCCCATGTTTTCCTGCCCCTCTGACCTTCCTTGGATAAAGCTGGCCTTGATTTTTGGTGGCAGGGCCTGAGTCTTCAGAGGTCCTCTGTCCACAATGTGCCTTATGAGGTCTGCCCAAGGTACACAGCTTTTAGCAGCCCCTGAGAACGAAACCAGATCAAAGTTCAAAAGTTTGCAAAAACTGGTCTAGGTCTCTGTACCCCCCCCCCCGGACCCCCCGCCATTAGTGTCTGCTTCCAAAATTTCCCACCCTCTCCTTAGCCCTCAGCATCAGGGGCCCACTTCCAGAAGAACTGTGTTTGTTGTTCATGCCCCCAGCCTTCAGATGGCTGAGTCTCAGCTGGTCCTATTTCCTGCTTCAGGCTTCCCCAAATCCATCAAGACCAGGGAGCAGTTGTCTGAGTACCTGACCGTGGTGATCTTCACTGCTTCAGCCCAGCACGCAGCAGTGAACTTCGGCCAGGTAAGGGAAGGTAATAACCCTCTATGGAGGTGGCCCTTCTGAAACTGCCAAGACCACGGTGTCAGGCTGGGTTGATTAGAGAAATAAATCTAGTGATACTCATAGATGTGAAAGAGCTTTACATCAAGTAGTAGTTATATATCAAGAAAACATCCCAGTCCCGCCCATCTCAGATCCCTAAGTCCAGTACTAGTCCATACTCCAGACTCACACTGCCATTCAATCAGGCACAAAACAGGAAGGTCACAGGCTGGTGGGTGCAAAGTCAGGTGAATCCAAGGTTGATGGAAGTATGGGAAGGCTCCAGTAGTTCACCAGGGTGGCTAACAAGAAGGAAGGGGGAGGAAGAAAGGGAGGTTGTTCCCTGGCCCCTCTTTTTGAGAAAGCCAAAGCTCCAAGAAGGCACCATAGGGTTGTGACCTGATTGACAGGTTGGATCTCTCCTACTTTCATACATCTTCAATTTGACTTAAAATTATGAAACGATCAGTCACCTATCTTCACTCCTGAGGTGGGGCAGAGGGTACCCCACCCTATCACACTGGGCTTCACAGTCATTTTGGCCAGTCAGGGGCTAAGAAAGTTGCAGGTAGATCCTTGGGCAGATGCAAGAGACAGGTTTTAGTCCAGGTCTCTCTAAGTGCTACACAGTTGGAGAGTGAGAAAGGGGGAAGTACCCCCTGCCTGAAACCAAAGGCAGCTATTGCTAAGCTGGCAGCCACAGAGGGTAGAAATCTGGGTTTTGCTGTTGGTGCCCATTGGTGTGCGTGGTTTTCCTGACAGTATGACTGGTGCTCTTGGATCCCTAATGCGCCCCCAACCATGCGGGCCCCACCACCAACAGCTAAGGGTGTGGTCACCATTGAGCAGATTGTGGAGACTCTGCCTGACCGTGGCCGCTCCTGCTGGCACCTGGGTGCAGTGTGGGCGCTGAGCCAGTTTCAGGAGAATGAGGTGAGTCCCCGGGGGAGCCACCCTGCCCATGCCCTTCCTTAGTAGGGGGGAAGTGGGCAAGGGGGTGACCCGGAAAACGTGTAGCCCATATATTGCCATCAAGTTTAAGCTGATTCCTCCACCAGAAGTTTGCATGATTAAAGACAAGGAACCCCTTCAAGACACTAGGAGGGGCCCAGAAGGGCAGGTCGGAGAATACCGAGGGCTCTGCACTAGCAGTTACTGCAAGGGTAACAAACGGGGCATACACCCTCAATTATCCACTAAACCCTTGCTTGGATTTTTCTCTCCGGTGTTTCGGCATATCCATTAAGCTTCTGGGTATTCCCCCTCCAGACCCCACTCCAGATTTCGTGCTGGAAATCTGATTCGAGGGCATTTGCTTTCCAGCACATTCTTGGTGGGTGGCAGATAGTGTTGATGAGAAGGTTAAGAGATATTGTCTCCTTCACCCCCGGAGTCATGGTGCCTGCAAGTGCGGACACGGCCCGTCAGTCTGTGACCTTGTCAGAGACTAATCTGTCTGTCTTCCTGCCTCCTGGGCCTCAGCTGTTCCTGGGCATGTATCCCGAGGAGCATTTCATTGAGAAGCCCGTCAAAGAAGCAATGGCCCGATTCCGTAAGGACCTAGATGCCATCGTCAGTGTGATCGCAGAGCGCAACAAGAACAAGAAGCTGCCTTATTACTACTTGTCTCCAGACCGAATTCCCAACAGTGTGGCCATCTGAGTGGCCCAGGAGTGCCAAACCTTGCTAGCAGTCTTCGTTTCCTGAGACTGAACTTGGTACCCAGACTTAAAGACAGGTTTCCTGTGCAGCTTAACCCTTGTGGCCCAGCAGGATTCCTATGCATTGTGCTATAGGGTGGAATTATTTTAAACTAAAGACTGCCTCCCGGTTGGTCAAATTGACAGAGGTCCTGTGTGTCTTCCCAGTCTCTCTTTGTCAACCTTAAACTTGTTGCTAAGTGTCTTGATCCGCCAGGGACCCTTCCTGTACAGAGCAGGCCTGTGGGGTGTCTCGCCCAGTGTGTTGCTCAGAATCCTCACCAGGTAGTAATAACACACCAGGATCACTGATCAGGTGTTTTCTGTTAGGGATAGGAATTTTGTTGTTCTTGTTGTTATATTTATGCTTAGTCTATTGTCTTGCAATATAGCTGGTACCCTAATAAATTCCTGTCAGATGAATTAACAAGTTTGGCTATCATTACTATGCTTCGTCGACAAATAATGATGAAACTGAAACATTTCATGATATGGATGGATTTTGGAAATATTTATATACTGAGTAAAGCTAGTCTTGCAAGGACAAATATTATAGGAAAGCATTGTTATAAAAGTGTAAGATAAAGGTTTTCATACCAAAAGAAACAGACTTTGGTCATTATCGGGGAGTAGGGTGGCCACGGGTGGTGGTGGTGGGAGTGAAGCAATAAGCTACCCTCTGTGGGTTTTCAAGCCTGGAACTATTTAGGGGAACAGCAAGCCCAGTCTTTCTCTTGTGGAGCTGCTGGTGGGTTTGAACTGCCAACCACGAGGATCATAGTCCAATACTTAACTACCACACTACCAGGGCTCCATAAGTTAATTTAAAACACTTCCCCTTCCACATGCTGTTCCAATCCCTACTCAGACATACTCCTCTACAAAACAAACAAAACCACAGGCAGAACTTCCCCACCCTTGCTTATTAAGTGCCCACAGATCATCACCTCAACCCTAACTTTCCATAGAGCCCCAATCCTACCTGGCTCCCTTTTTCTCCCTACTGCCTGTAACAGCAGACACCAGACCCTGGGAATTCCATGGATGCCCTTCGCTTCCTGGGATATACAGGCTGGGCATTTCTTGTTGACTGTGGCATCTGGGCATGCCCATGGGCAAGAAGAGTCCCCATTCAGAATGACACTAGCACTCAGTTCTAAACAAGGAACATTCCTCATTTCTCTAAGCCAACCTTTTGAAGGGGTTTGCAGATCAGTCTCATTCCCTGATGATGAAACTGAAACCCAGCAGAGAGAGAGAGAGACCCTGCAAAGCTTTTCCAGAACTAAGCCTAATTTAAAGCAGCACTGCTCAGGGTGAGGCCTGCTTCTTCAACTCCATGCCCTCCTGTTTCCATCAGAAATGATGCCATAAGTCTAGAGACCCTGACATACGTAAGGCTTGGGTCCCACCACAGCTGAATGTAGAAGTGGGGGAACTTGGTGGCATTTCCTCCCAGGCACTCTAGGGCCTGGGTAAGACTTCAAGTGAAGGGTGGAGGTGGGAGCACGCTGAGTCAGAGATTTTGAGGTTTCCTCCCAGCCTTTCAGATGGGGGATCTGAGTAACTCCTCTCCCTGTGACTCACTTTTCCTCAGCTAGACGGGCTCAAACTAGCAGACCTTGAGAGTGGTTAAAAATTGTGGATGTCGGGCTGAGCCCTGGTGGCATAGTGGTTGTGTTTGGGACTGCAGCCCACAGGGTTGATGGTTCAAATCCAGCAGCAGTTCTCTAGGAACAAGGCTGGCCTTCCTTCTCCCACCAGGGCAGTGATGCCACAAAAAAAAAAAAAAAAAAAAGAAAAAGAAAATTGTGGATGTCAACTCCATGACCATAAAAGGCCAAGAAACCAGCGGCAAAATGTAAATAAACAGACGTGGATATGTGCCACTAAAACTATTCACAACAGGGGGCTGCTTGAGAGCAATAATTTGTCTACCACTGGAGGTGGGTCATGTCAGGTCACCTGATGCCTCCATCATTTGTGGACAGTTTTGCTTCATGTCTGTTGGTAGCAAGACCCCATTTGGTGCCTCTTCAGCCAAACTCAGAAGTCACTGGGCCCCAAGGTACCTAGGTTCCTCTTAGGTAGGTGTAATCTCTTCTCATTCTTTCTAAAAGAGTCCTTTCTCAAGCCCTGCCCTTCTCCCTAACTAATTCGCTGAGTTCTGAGACACATCAGACACAAGTCTTGAGAGATCGACTCCATTACAGAGGGGCCCTATGGGCCCTCGAGGTCCTGAGTACCTGGCTTCCAGGTGCCAAGCAAGAACACCAGGCAATGTATACTCCAGCTTAGCGTCTATGTACTAACAGCCTACTAGTGTGATTTCCAAACAATTGCCTGTAGTTTAAGCATCCTTGCCTCACTCTTCACTACATGTGGTCATAGCTCTAAACCCTCCTAGCTCAGAGCCCTCCTAGCGCACAGCCCTATGCTAAGCATACAGAAGTGAGGACCGGGAAACTGCCACTACTTAGGGCTGCCTTTCAAAAACCAGGACACACACAGCAACCTTGTTGGCTCTCTGGTCTTTACTCAGCTAGGCTATGGTTCAGGAAATTGTACCTATGAGCAAATTCAACCAAGCTGTCAATTGCTCGACAGTCTTGTTGTCTAGCACATCCTAACGTGTAGTTTGGCTCTTCTTGGATGGGGACCAAAAGAAAAACCTGGGTACTGGACACCAACACTCCCATGGCCAGCATTCCTCCCTGATCCCTATCATCGACCACGGAGCTAGCCATTGTTCCTGACCCGGACCTCCAGAAATTGTATGATTTTATTTCCATATGTGAGGCCACAGAACCTATAGAGGCAGTTGGACCCACTGGAGGACTCACCATCATACTCAATGTCCTTTCAAGAAAACACTCCAGCACAAACCACCTTTTAAAAGAAATGCTTTATTGCTGCAATTAGACACCTCTAATATAGCACAAACCACTTGCCTATACAAAGAATTTTTCAAGTGGTAATACTGAGACACAGTGATCAGATACAACAGGATAAAAAAATTCCACACTGAGATTACAAATGTGAAGCAACTTTTTAAAATTACACCACACAAGCCAGTGTTAATTTGGTTTTTATTAACAATCAACTTTCTATAAATATCGCATCTAAGTAAGTGATCAGCTGCACAACTTGAACAACGACTTCCAAAATGAAGATATGTATTTGTATTTCCTTGTGTTTCTCTCTTTCCTTGGGTTAGAGGCAGAAGCTGCATACTTCAAACTTAATTCAACATGTATTTGCATCAATGACATTGATATCCCTGCCCTCCTTGAGCCAGGGGTTGGGACACATCTCAGACAACTTCCTAGTGGTCCTGTCCCCAGCTCCTAGAGCCTACCATCAAGGTAGCAGAGGCAGCTCTCAAACTTACAGGGATTATGTGAGGTTCTTGAACTGGCTCAGCTGCGTAGGGCCTGTCCAACTGTGGTGAGGTAGGTGCACAGGCAGGTTGGTAAATTAGGCTTATATGATTGAGAATAGGGAACTGCAGCAAAACAGGAAGGGGGGAAAGGCCTGTAGAAGGAAATTCTTTTATAGAGTTACCCGGAATTTCTTGCAATGAACTTCAAAACATCAACCAAATGACTGCAAACACAATGAAACCAGATGTTCTCTAGCTTCTCTGTAATTAATTTGTCAGTGGACAAAGGTCAACCAAAAGAGGCAGTTCACTCCCCCACTGATGGGCCTTCCCACACACATCACCCTGGCAGGCTGATACCAGTTACTCAGTTATTAAGCAACTGCCACCTGGAATTGTCACAAGACACAGATTCAGGTGCAAAAAGAAGGGAAGTTGAAGCAGAGAACCAAAGGAATCCCAGGAGGTCTGCTGCTACCATTTGATAGTGCACTACACAATGTACCTGGGCCTGAAGTCACTCTGGTGGGTACGACAAGATTTAGGGCTAAGGTGGCGTGGGGGCAGAAAAACTCAACAACAGCCTGCAAAAAAAAACAAAAAAAGAGAGAGAGAGAGAGAGAGAGAGAAAGGCAGTGGTAGGCTGTGTGTCATTTTAGCAGAGAGGAAGCACTCTGGATAGGGACTTTGAGGAATCTGGCCAACAGGGAGGTGGTGGATAGTCTTTCTGGCAAGAGATGAGAAAGTTTTGCACAAGACTGTTTGGCATGGGTGGTAGATACCAATAGCACTGGCACCTGTGTCCAAAGGTCGGTGCCAGCCACATTTGGCAAGCATCCCATAAAAGATCCCTGCTTAAGTATACCTCCCTCTGTCTTGAGGGCTTCCATGCTACCCAAGTTTAGCACAAAGGGTTTCTTGGGTGTAGCGGGAGAGGAGGTGAGATTCACAATTAAAAACTGAAGCTGGAGTTTCACTCGACCACTCATCTTCCACTGGAGTGCATCAGGGGCAATGCACAGAGGCAGGCTGTGTCCAGTCAGCAACTCAGAGGCCTTGCAGGGCAGCCTTGGGATTCCTCACATCTGAGTGGGTAGTTTACAATTGTATGCCATTAGCGAGCTAAGAAGAGACATGGGTAATTGCACTTGGGAAACACAGCAAACACAGGCAAAGGACTAGATGTGAGGAGGGAAACAGAGAGGGCAGATTGACCTATTTTAAGAGGTCTGACTGGGGCTCCAAAGACTGCGTGCAGCAAGGCTTAACTGACACAGACACCCATGCTGGACTGTGGTTCCACCCGCCCAACACAAACCCTCGCTGGGAGCTGAGAACCCCTGGACTCTTCCTGCCTTCAAAACTACTTGCAAGGTTTCAAATTTGAAAAGCACGCAAGTTATCTTGATCTGTTAAGAAGATAACTAGGAGCCTGCAGCTTGGCAAGGGTGTGGCTGGGATGCTGGGTACCACACAGGGGCTCGGAAGAGTAGCCTTCAGGGCTGTTTATGTTTCAAGGTTGCAAACCCTGCTGCCCCTTCAGTCTGCAGATGCTTTCCAGTTGACGGCAGGAGAAAATTGGGGTTTCAAAACAGAATTCTAAGCAGACTTTTAAAGGAACAAAGGCCATTTGACGGTAATAACTTGTATTTTTCATCCTTGATGACAGAATGGATCAAAAGTTGACTGGCATCCTTACAGCATTAGTTCTCCACCTGTGGGTCGGGCCCCTTTGGGGGGGAAGGGGTCAAAGCACCCTTTCACAGGGGTCACCCGATTCTTAACAGTAGCAAAATTCTAGTTACGGAATAGCAATGAAAATAGTTTTATGAATGAGGGGTCACCACAACATGAGGAACTGTATTAAAAGGGCCATGGCATTAGAAAGGTGGAGAACCACTGCCCTACAGAATCCTTTCTGCTCAGTTTGGCTAAGGCAATAAAGGGGTAGTGGGGCAGCTGTGGGGTGGCCAGGGACCAGGGCAGCTGGCTGCCTGGATGACTGCTTGTGAGTCCTCTCCCTGAATCAACGCCTCTATTTCTCTACAGTGGGCAGGGACTTCACGGCAGATGCCAGACATGGCTGCAGAAGCTGGACAAGGCAGGTGTGGGCACAGGAGCACCTGCAGTACACACATCTCTCGATCAGAATGTGCCTGCTTACGTGTTACTGTACATCTAGCACATGGATGAGACCTCTGTCTGAAGAAGTACTGCTAAAATATTCAATTTTGTTGTAATTATTTACTTCCTTTCCTTCCACTTAGATCTCAAAACCCTTTCTCAGTGCTGACAAATGAAAAAGAAACAAACGGGACAGGCTTGTACAATGAGGATTCTGTAAAGCAGGTTCAAAACCATAGAATGATGCTCAAACTGCTGTGGGACATCCATTTCCCTGCAGGAAGTCTGATCTGTTTATAATCACGCCATTTCTATGGGCACAGAGGGGACATCATGTCTGTTAGAATTTATAAGGCAAAACAGGTATTTCAGATTATAATGCAAAAGAGATTGTAAGGGAATGCTTCTAAATGAAACATTCTTGTGAGTTTTAATCCAACCAGACACATATTAAAAAATAAAGGTTTTCTTTTGTAAAGTGCTATCTTCTCAGTGACTCAATCACCGCCCATCTCATGTCACACACGTGCAGAAAGCCTGGCTCCCTGTCTGCAGAAAATAGCTAGAGCATCAACGGCAAAGGTAAGGCGGCCACGGTCTGGATGTGGAGGCGTCTGCATGCCCCTTCTGGGCTCTCCTTAGTGTGTATGTAAGTCCTCTCTGCGTGGAGAGACTGTCCTCAAAGGCCAGGTCCGGGGTGGCCGCTCACCTGAAGAGGCTGCTCCCGAGCGACCCCCTTTTGCTCTTCCTTCAATCTTGGCCTTGCATTCTCTCATCTGCCCAAGAACATCACCAGGAACTCATCCACTCCTCCCTCACATCTTCCATTTTCCCTGCCCACAGAGCACATGGCAGAGGTGAAGCTGGCTATATGTGGCCAATGGGAGGACTTTCCAAAGGCTCACTAAGGAGGATTTAGAAAAAGAGAAGCCATTAAAAATATTCACCTGCCCATTCTAGACTATTGAAGGACAGAAGAAAAGGTACAAAATTGGCAGTAAACAATTTCCTTCAGCTCTTCATGATTTCCAGGAAAGCCGACCTGACCTTAGGATCAGACTTGAAGAATGGCTGCTCCAGTGTCCTCAGGTTCTGTGCAACAAGAAGAGTTCGTGTCTGAATGGCAGATTCCAGGTCCTTCTTTGTTTTCTAAGTTGGGCTCTGTTAGTGCAGATTTTTCAAAAATATTCTTTTTGCTTGTTTCTGGACAGTTCTGAACATAGATTACTCTATTATAAGCCTTGAGTCTCTTCCATAATTGTACATATACTTTGCACTGAACATACATAAAAAGAAGTCCTCCAGTAAAGCCAATAGCCACAACCACCAACTTAGTCCAAAAGGGCCACTCGAGAATTCCTGGAAAAGAAAAAAACTTGGTCAGTCAATCCACAGATCTGGTCTAAGTATAAATAACCTCCCCTTCCCAGAGCCAACAGATAAACTTGTCAAATCTTGCTTCATCACAGTGGGTGAAAGGTAGTGTCTGCTCCCCTCCACACTTCCAGGAGATAATTGTTAAGAGACTCTTACACTTTAAGAGTTGGTATCTTCAGAATGGGTTTCTTAAACCACCACCCAAAAGAAATAACCCAAATGGATACTTGATGCTCCCCAAGGACATTCCCTTCAGAAAGCCTGTAAAGCCAACTGTCTTGACTAAAGCTCACCCCAGCATGTGACCACATAATCTGAGCTGAATTCCCACATAAATGCACGTACCTGTGGTCTGCCCCTGCTTGATCTCATCTGCAGTCCGGTCAATAAGCACATACAAAGACCAGACCACACAGGTGATGGCGACGACATGAAAGGTGACTGAGCACATGATCTTCCTCCGCTCACTGGCTGTCATCTGAAGCTTCTCCCACTGGAAAGAAACAGAGCAGAGAGTGAGGCACAGGCTTCCTACAGACAGAGGGCTAAATGTGGTGAGATAACTGCAGATGGGCAAGACTCCCTTCTTCCAGACTAAATTAACTTCCCCAAACACCCAAAATCTTGTATTCCGACACATACAAAGCGCTGATTCAACCAGGTTTAAGACACTGGTATTCTTTTGGCAGCTAATTTTCCATGCAATGAAAAGAAGCTGTCACTGAGGTGAGTCATGAAATATCATCTGCGATCCCCTTGTCTGCTTATCCTTGCAAGCAGAAATTAAAAGCCCTGAAAAAAAGCTTATAGAGTCAGTCCTGAAAATATAAAAGGATGGTCCCAAACACAGTTGCCACACTTGAAGTCACGCTAACTGGCATGGATCAGGGAAAAGAGGTGCTTGAGAAAGCCACAGCACACCAGCAGATGGGTCACGCTCCATTGTGAAAGCGAATGGCAGCAGCTCACAGTTTGCTCCTCTGCTACTTTGGCAGCTACAGCTTGGAATCGACGCTAAAAGTTCTTGGTAAATGGTAAGTAGCCTCTGGGAGGCCTATCTCCTTTAGGAGCTCATTAAGTGATCCCACATTGCCAGATTGTCTGGCTGGTTTCCCAATCAGAAAATAAAATAAAACACATAAACGCAGAGAGAAAGAACACAACGTAAACACTCTGCATTTCCTTTGCTAACCCTGATCATTGTATCTTCCCTGAGGGTTCCCTGCAAGGTAAATTAAGAACAGAGCCCCATGGATAATCTATCCTGATCAAAAGACTGCAAACCTCACTTGAGAGAAGAGCATATAGTAACTCCAAATTCACTGCCACCCAATCCATCCCAACTCACAGCAACACCGGAGGACAGAGCAGAACTGCCCCGATGATGTCTGAGACTGTAAATCTTTTCAGAAGCAGAAAGCCTCGCCTTTCTTTCTTGAAGTAGCTGGTGGCTTTGAACGCTGGTCTTGAAATTAGCAGCCCAATGTGTAACGCCTTACACAACCGGGATAGAATAGGTGCCCAGTAAATTATAAGGCTTTGACCCTGACCAGGCAAAACACTTTTAAGTAGTTTGTGTCTTCTCTAGCAGTCAGAGTACTTTCTGCTTTTATTTTTACAACATCTTCTTTTGTCTTCCTACTTAAATACTCTTCCCTACTCCCTGACCTGCTATTTTCCTAAGACACATTCAGTTCAATCTTTTCACATACCCCCAAGATACTCACTTCTAGTTTTTTTGGCTTCAGCTTTTCTCCTTAAACAACCTAGTCTAACTGAACTCCTTTCATTTTTGTCTCTAAATCCTATCGACTCTTCAAGAACTACTTCAAAAACCAAACATTCTATGATGCTACACTACTCCACTTTCCTGGCACTCTAGCACATCAAGCCCATTTCCTTCTCTGAATGTATAAAGTGCCTCATCAGCACACCACTTTACAATTTATACATTAAGATTTTAAGCAGGAACAAAGTTTCATTCTTCCAAATAGAACCTTACATGCTGGAAGCACTGAGGGAGTCACTGAGGAGATACTGTTTAGAAGGAAATGAGCACCACTGATAAAGCTGTTCTCATGTATGAGTCGGTATATGGGGTCTGAGAGAACTGCACTTCACATTAGCTGTAATTTCTTCTCATACTCCATCCACCCTCCCACTCAGCAAACACTCTTCCTTAAGTATATACAAATAGGTTTTTACTGTGCTAATAAGTACTGGGGAGCTCTAGAATATGATCTCAAACAGATAGGAATTATACAATGAATAGTTAATATGTTAACTGTTGCTGAGGATGTCACAAAATAGGCTGGGATCAGAGCCAAAATTAATGACAGACAAACTGTAATGTTAGTGCTAAGGAAAAAGGAAAACACCAAGACTGGTTGGAAAGAGTTTCTTCTTAAGGGAGACTAGGAACTCAGCATAACACAACAAGGTTTAATGTGCTCATCAGCTCCCACTTGAAAAAAAATGTAACATTAGGACTTCACTGGGTCCCAAATGCTATCTCTTTCAGAGACATTCATGTTGGGCAGTGGGAAAGCCCTGCCAAGGAGTGTTTTTCCACATACTTTCCGCAGAGGCTTCAGCTTTGTCTCCATGATGAACTCATACTTGCAGAGTTCACAACATCGTGTGTCAGAGCTCTTGATCCACTGCTGCAGGCAGGCTTGGTGCACAAAGTGCAGGCTCCCGGTGCAATGGCATGGAGTGATCAGGGGGCTCTCATCGTCACCCTCACAGTGGCAGATCCTACGGTGGGGGAAACAGGCATCAAGAGGAGATCACCAACAATGGGGAAAATGACATTTCCATAGAAAATTAATCTCCCCGGGAGAAAATTTCAGAAACATACACTACAAAAATAACTACAAGCACAAAACAAATGAACACCAAAGAGAAAAAAGGCTACAAACTAAACACTTCTAGCTTACCGCACACCAACATGGAAAGTCTGATGGCATTTTGCAATGGAGAGGAAAAAATGGTGTGAGAAATGATAAAGTAGTTATTCTTGGTAAGCCTGAAGAACTTTGTTGAAAGATGAATTTAAGACAACTGGAAGCATTTCCCTGAATATAAAATGCTAAAATAATTAGAGTAGAAAGAGTAAATGTAAAGCAAGCCTAGTTCCCTATCTTCCAATAAAATCATAGTTACTTAAAATGGACAAAATCTGCTTTTAGCTGTAATCACTGACCTCCTCACTCTCATACAGGTGCTCTTTCCCAAGAGATAAAAAAGGCAGAGCATCTCGAAACAACTAAGTGGTTCACATAACGAGCTGCTATGATTTCCTCTTTATTTTTCAAAGCAGTATGTGGAAATGAATTTAAAACTGTTCCTTCCAAGGAGGCATGCAGCAGGATGTAGTAATGCACCACAAGAAATTTAATAAGCTTTTGAGAAACAGAAGAGTGTTTGCTGGCATCTGAAATGCACCAGTCCTGAAAGAAACTGGTCGTGGTAGGCTTTCAGGTAGGTTTTTTGGAAAGGGGGTTCTGATTCGGTCATGGGCAATCATAATAGCTGAGGAATCAGGTTGACTGAGGAGGTGGGGTCAGAATGGAAAAGGCACAAGAATAATGACAAAAACTACTTCCAGAAGATGTGGGACATTGTTTAAAAAAAAAAAAAAAAAGATATCCAAGCAAAAATAAAAGACTGGTAGTGAAACCAAGACATTAGTTGAAGCAGATGCATTCCCACCAAAAGGCAGGCAGGGATTTCTGGAGAATGCCTGTTCCTATACCAACCCTATTACCGGAAGAACATGGTGTCAAAAGAGAATGGGAGGGTGGAAAAATTAAAATGCTTAAAATCTGCACAATCAATCCAGGAAGCTGATAATACTACGTTCCCTCTTCTAATTTCTGATTTTTTTGTTTTTTTGTTTTTGGGGCATCGCTGCCCTCTGATGGTGGGAGTAGGAGGCCCAGCCCCACTGCTGGATTTGAACCTCCAACCCAGTGGGCCACAGTCCCGCGCACAACCACTATGCCACCGGGGTTCAGCCCCTTCTAATTTCTTTATACAAAACCCATTTATTTTTAGTGAGGACAGTTAGCTTGGCCTTCCAATATGGGTAGCTTCTTCCTCTTTCATTGGTTGTGTCATAAAAATTGGATTTTCTATACATCATAAAACTCCATTATCCTCGATAAAACAATTAACTCACAGTTATCTACTGCTTCACTTTCCTAAAACTCTCCATATTAAAATGAGTCTAGGGAAGTATGGAAAGCAGAGATGGCCAGAATAGTGGTTCTTGGCACACCAACCTGCAGGCGTCCCCTGATGTGGATACAGAAGTTATGGGGAGGTGCTTTTCTGAGAGGGGAGAAGAGCAGTCCAGGTCGCTGTCCTTTTCGACTGAGCAGAGGGGTGCCTGCAGGGCCCTGCTCTTCAGATCTGCAGACACACTGTCCTCAAAGACATCATCGTCGCCCATATCATCAGAGCAGAAGCCCATGCTCCCAGCCAGCCTGCTGGAGGACTTAGCTGTGCTCTGGCGGGCTGCACAACCCTCCAGCTCACGGAGTCTGTGCAGGTTGCTGGCACTCCTGCCAAGCGGGAAGAAGTATCGCAACAGCAGCCTGTTCCTGGACAAGGCCTCGTCATCTGCTTTCTCTTCCAAAAGTGAGACCTGGATGATCCGCTTGCCTGCTTCTACCTCTGAAGCAGGTGAGTGATTGTCATAGAGGGAGGAGACACAAGAATATTTAGAATTGCCATGAGGTTTTCGGTTTGGTATTCTTTTCTCTTTATGATTGAACATGTTCATTCTGAGACAGGGCTCCTGAAACAGGGCCAACTTTCCTTCAGAACAAGTTCTTTCCACATAGTCAAAACTTCCCAGAGTGTCCTGGGCTTTCTTGTCCATGTCATTTAGGGATTTTGAGAACGTTAGTGCTCTTCGGGCTTTAGGATTCTTAGCAGGCTTCAAGGCCTGGACCCATTCTGAATCACAGGAGTTTCTCTTTGACACCTGTGATGTGTCTTTACAGATAATTGTCACTGTGAGCCCTGGTGTTAGGGAACTCTGGCACGAAGGAGCTTTCAAGACAACAGCAGACTCCACGTGACTGTGATGACAATACTCAGAAAGCACTGCACTGGAACTGCATGCAGAACAGTGGGATAAAGCACAGCAAGTGAGAACAATTGTAAAGAAAACAGACATCAAAGTGAAGTAATGAAACTACCGTCCACATATCGATCAAGCAATAGAAACTCCCGATGCAGTGCTTATTGCTAGATGTGCAGTTACAACAGCCTCTGAAGCGGAGGTTACCTGCATATATCTTGATTGGATGGTGTAGCAGATGTACGGGAGAAGGCAGACACCGGAGCCGAAGCTGCCAGCGGGGGGCTCCCAGCCTGCAATGACACAGCCCCAGTCAGTCTCTAGGAGGAGCCAAACCTCTTCAAACTTCATCAGTGTCATAGATCTGTTGAGTATTATTAGGTCCTTATAATTGAAGCAAATCAAATCATTCACTGCGGTTTTCTTCTTCTACATGGGGCAGTACAGCTGAAAGAAGCTGGGTCACGGAATTTGCAGTAGCACAACACCCCGTACCTTAGTCCATTGCTATAGCAACTAAAATTTAATTTGCAGATAAGTCAAAAAGCAAGTGCTATGTGTTACTATGCTGCCGCAGCACAGTAAAATCTACTTCCCAAGACAACCCTGATCAGGCTGACAGGAACCAAGAACTTCTCTCACATTTCACAGCCTTCCAGAGGCCAGGTCACGCTGTGCTCCAGGAGGCCCTGAAATCACTGCCAGAGCCCTCTGCACAGATGGCAAACCAACTGACCATACGACCACGGCAGATCAAGTGGATGCTTACAAGGGGACTTGGCCCAGACACTCCCTAGGTATTGGGATATCAGATATAAAAGAACAATAATAAAAAGTAGAGAATCAAACCATTAGCAAGAGCACTTAAATTTGAAAAAATATATAGCCAGACATCCCAAGACAGGGGAGGGCCTCTGAGGGGTCAGGAACAAGTTGGAGAAAAGCTCAACGAGTGTAAGGAAGCCATGACAATACAAAAGCATAGACCCAACAACATTCCTTGTTTTGGGCTTCTTTTCTTTCTTTCTTTCACCTTGCCCCTTTGGTAGCCCTTACAGAAGACACTTTCATAGACCTTATTCTTTAAAAAGACCCTCTTTTGGTCTTAGGTGGGGTACAAACATCAACACAAATAGCCAGGACAGGGGTGAGGTTATGAGACACAGGGCTGCTTCCAACCTTGGGTAGGGATACTCAGAAAGGGCCGCTCACTGACCCTGCCGCAGCTCCTTCTGCCACCACTCAAGGAAAGCATACCTTCCTTGGTGCAGATCCATATGCTATAGTAACCAGCAAGCACAGATTCAGTAATGACAGAGAGCTCACATTGTTCTTGAATCAGTTTACCAATGAGGATTTAAGTCACAGGCTTGGATCAACACAGCAATTAAAAAAAAATTAAGGTAATTGCTTCAAACTCCAGTCCCGGGTCCAACCCCTGTCATCCCAGGTAGGTGAAAGGGCTGATGTGCTCTCTTTAAAGGGCTGGCAACACTTAACCTCAATGGGCAGTTATGCCCTTATGCAGAGTGACACCAAGAAAATATAGGGGGAAAGAAAATTTCACATACTACATACACAATTGTAAGTAAAGACACACTGCTAAAAATCATAGAAATCTTTTGTGCTAGTCTGAGTTGACCAGAGAAACAATGTTATAGATGCTTATATGTGTATAAGAAAGAGCTTTATATAGAAGAACAATTGAATACTGAGAAAACATCCTAGCCCAATCCAGGTCAAGTCCATAAATCCATCATTAGCCCATGTCTGTTATTGGTCTATAAATTCTTTTTCAGACTCACACAGCATTTGCAATGATGCCAAATGCAGGAAGATCACAGGGCAGTGGTGCAAAGTGTCGTGGATCCAGTAGGGGGCAGCATCTCAGCACTGGGGTGGGTCTCCACATAGCTCCTCCAGCTCCAGGGCTCTGGCTGCATCAGCACAGCTCCAGCAGGTTCCTTGTCAATAACGTCTAGCAGGAAGTGGGCATGTGTCCCACCTCGGGCGAGCTATTTATCTCCTTAGGGCCTCCAATGAGGTCATCAAGCTGTGACCTGATTGACAGGCTAACCTCCACCTTCAATCTTAAGTCTCAAATTAATAACAAATTATATAACTACCACACCTTTATTAAATAAAAAGTGAAAATGTGAAACTATGGTTTCTTGACATGTCCTTCATCCAGTTCCCTACACTTTTGAAGGTGGTGTCTTCATCTAACTCTTCTGAAGAATTCTGTGTTCTTCCGTTTACATCATGTAAAAACAGCAGTTTCAACATCCTTGAGCAACTCCTATTTTTCATCTTTTCAACTTTTGTTTTTTTGATGGTGGTGGTGGGGTGGCAGACAAAAAGAAGTCTGAAGGTGTAAGATTGGGGCTTTAGGGTAAATGGGATTGCTTGCTACCCGCAATGATCAGTCATGAGGCACACACATTCTTTGGTGCAACTTTCTGGGGCGATCAATTTCTTTACCAATCAGATTTCAATTTTCTGGAAACCTTCCTCATAAATCCCTATAATTGTCAAGTGTCCTTTGAGAAAAGCTATCAAGATTACCCCATTGGAATCTCATCAAACAGTTGCCATAACTTTGTGAGCTAACCTGTCTGCTTGAATTTAACTGGCCCAGCAGATTCCTGAGGAAGTCACTCTTTTGACTATATATATATATATTTTTTAATTTACTATCAAGGAATTGGTACAAATTTTAACGATGTAACACGGTGCAATGTTTCATACTAAACAACTGCTTCCCCTTTAACAGTGTATGGAATCTGAGTTAGCAGAATTTTTGAATTACATAAAGGTAGAATACTAAAATCTAATCCTAAGCCACACCTGGATATGACACACTAAGGACAAGTGTTTTTACATTTTAGCATGGCACATGCATAAAGGTTTACTAACTTTATAAGCCAATAATTTAAGATAAAATCGATCTCATATGACAGGAACTAAAAATTCATCTATTTATACAATAAATGCTAAAGAAAATTAATGCAACAGGCTAGTGGTTCAACTGTCAATAATTCTGTTCAGTGTAAATCATGAATCATTTTCCATGTCACATCTCGACTGTCCCATTTTGAGGGAACATAGAAGCAGACGATTTAACATAAACACTATTAATTATTTTATCATACTTCCTCCTGAAATACAGTTGAACAAGCAACAATCAGATTAAACTAAATGTTAGAAATAATTGCACTGAGCAGTATCTAGTCAATGATGGGCTTCAAGTTAATAACGTGTCTATGTTTCAAAATATGAATTACAGGTCAATCTAGAAGGACTTATAGAAAAAATTTTTCTAATTTCAAAAAGACCTGTAGTAAATCTAAGTGGAACAAATCTCAATAGTATCCATTTACATACAAACAAAAACGACCTTTTTAAGGGACTGTATTTTAGTACTCACCTAAGAGAACTAAAGGATGGGTCATTTTAGTTGAAGACTGGTTTGAAAACCAGTTTACAATGTTGCCTTAGATTATACTGAGAAGTTGGTGGGAAATACAATTTGATAAATAAAATGGTAGGTACTGCTCTTCAAAACCATCAGCCATCAGCCAGCACACACCTCCATTCTGAAGGAGTTAAATTCTAAACTTCTTTCTGAGAGATTAATCTTTAACAAATTAAAGTCTTCTTTGAGCTCTTTCTATAGGACACAAAACTACAACTCAGTGAGTATAGTTGGACTATAGCTTAGTTCCTTTATAGCTTTAGGTGGCTAAAATCAAAGCATGTACAGGATTCACTATAAAGATGTTATCAAGATAAATTAACTCATTAGGTTCTTCACTAATAAGTCAATGAAGTCAACTTTAAAATGAGACAGTGGAGTTTCACATCCCCTGACTTGCTGAATCGTGCTGGGTCAAATGAAAATTAGCTTGAGGGTTTCCTTCTCTAAAGTCAAGCTTGCTGGTGGTGGTACTAGTGCCAGGAAAGTCCTTGCAATTAGCCTGCTGGGAAAAACCAAATACACACTCAATCTATACCAGCAGTAAGGGATATTGGTTTTGAGGTAGTTCCACAGTTCTTAAGATGCCAATAATAAATGTATTTCTAATTTGGGGGGAGGAGTGGTCAATTCATATGGGGTGGCTGGTTGATACACTTAGAGTAGCTGATCTTTTTTTATGGGAAGGGGAAAAGATTAGCAAGATGACAGCACATCTTCAAAGCTCATTTAAAAATTGGCATACAAGGTAAAAGAATTCTGTTAGGCTGGCTATTTGTCTACTACCTTCTCAAAAAAGTTAGTCTTCCCTTCCAGGGACATGTTCTACATAGAGTAAAATGGGTTTTCTATTTTGATCACCTTGTTAAAGCCCAATTCCAGCAGTAGTCTCTCTGCCATGAATGCAATGTACCGTGTCATCAAAGTGCAATGAATTCCAATCAGCTTCACAGACAAGGCCTCCGTGAGGATTCCTGTTCTATCCTAACAGCATTAACAATTATTTATTGTATTTTCTGGTCCAAAGGTGTATGCAGCAGGGATTTGAATACGAGGCAGGCAAAGTCACAGTGCAAAACCTCATTTCTGCTAAGAAGTTTACTGGAAAATGAGGCCAGGCATTAGTCCTCGCCAGAAGATTGATGCAAATCAACTAGGAAAGAAGATTCCTTCCACTGCTGCAGAGTACGACACACAGCACATGGTCCATAGGTCGCTTCTTTGTCTCCAATCCAATGCAAGGTCCGATCTGCCTTCTGCTTCACACAAGGCATTGTCTCAATGGCACTGAAGAGTTATCCCTTTTCTTTGGAACTTTTAATCTAAGTATCAATAAGTAGGCCATTCTGACTATAGGTTTTCCATAGCAATTTGGAAGCCATGAAATAGTAGGCTTTCATAAAGTAAACTTCATGGCTAAACCACTCCACCAAGTTTTAATTCACTATACCATCACCTGCTACAAAGAAAGCCAGAACATCTGATATACAAACTCTCTCTCCTCAGGCTTCAAAACTTCCCAGTGCTAAATGTCCTTAGAAGGGTCCATCTCCTCAGCTGTCCAAAAGGAAGCCTCATCTTTCCTACACATCTTCCAAACATCCTGGTATTCAATAGGAAAAAGGACACAGTGGTGGGGATTCTCTTTCAGCAATAGCACATTGGAGGCAGGTGTTTTCAGGTTCTCTAGTTCACTACCTTGCTGGACAGGACTGGGGTACTGCTGAGGGATATGGGCGTGCTCTCTTTGTCCACCACGCTAAGGCCCTTCATGGGAGAAAGCTGGAGATGCTGGTAGCCAATTGTGTAGAGTGGGATATGGATTGAGAGCATGAAACTCAGGACCCTGGACCCCCAAGACCCCCTACAAAAACAACAACAAAAGGAGCACACTGTAATTTTTTTGAAAGCACCCTAACATAACTAAGACAATTATATTACTGATAGAACTTACACGCCGCTATCCATGAATAGCAGAGGCAGGTTTAAGCAAGTTTTCTTTGTAACAATTGTATGCAGTATGCAGGAACCCCAGAATACTTTTTTTACTTAGCATTGTGCATGTGAAATTTTCTTTTTCTTTGGATTTTCTTGGGAGTCTTGTTAACCATTAAATCAATGAGTCTGTTTTAGCACCCTAAGAATGTGAGAGAGCAGCAAAACAAATGGCTTGAGATTATTTGTTCAGCAACCGATTGCAACAAAAGGAATGGTCTGCTGGCATTGAGAATGACAGCATCCAAAAGCTTGTTTTAGTGCAATTGGTTATATTCTTAGAGGAAAATTTTAAGAAAAACATTTTTAAGTAATGAGATTGTTTTGAATTTTTTTCTCGACTCAATTTTTAAAAAGGTTTTTAAAAACCTTTAGGAAACAGAGAAGGCTTAAAATGTTTTTGTCACATTTGATTTTTAATATTGTATCCCATTATGATGTATTTTTAATATTGTATCTCCACTGATAACTATGTGGAGGAGAAAAGTATGTATCTAAAATGATCCTGTTGTTGCAGTCACTGTAACAATCCATCTTGCTAAGGGCCTTCCTCTATTTCGCTGCCCTTCTACTTTACCTACTACGGTGTCCTCCAGGTGTCCTTCAGGAATTTGACTCTCCTGTCATGTCCAGAGTACATGAAAAGAAGCACTGCCATCCTTGCTTCTAAAGAACATTCTGGCTGTACTTCTTCTAAGATAGATTTGCTTTTCTCTTGGTAGTCCATGATACTTTTAGTACTCTTTGCCAGCAATGTAATTCAAATGCATCAAGTCTTTTTTGGTTTGCTTAGTTAATGTCCAATTTTCACATACATATGAAGCAATTGAAAATACCTTGGCTTGGGTTAGGTGCAGTTTAGTCCCCAAAGTAACCCCTGCTTGCTTTTCAACACTTTAAACAGGTCTTGTGCAGCAGATTTATCCAATGCAATGAGCCATTAATCTCTTGACTGCTGCTTCTGTGAACACTGATTGTGGATACAAATAAAAGATTGAAACTTCAATCTTATCTCAATTATCATGATGCTACCGAATGGTCCAGGTGTGAGAATTTTGGTTCCTCTACTTTGACTAGCATTTTTTTTCTTTCAGGTATATGTATGAGTAAAATGAATTCTGATACAAAATCTACTTCTTACGATAAATAGTGGTCATGAAAATTTCATAGTAATTACACAAGTATATTTTTAAAGATACAATATAAAATATCAAAAGAAAAAAAATTAGCCCTTGTGACTGATAAACATACGTGAAAGGTTTTAAGTGTATTCCAGGCTACTAAATGAAGAACTGACTAATGGTTTTTAAATGGACTGAAAAGCTATGATGAAGACAGAGGACATATGTTAAGTTATATTTATATATATATATATAATTAAAATATATTTTATGGGGGACTTTCACAAAGCTTCTTACAATCCATACAGCAATTGTTTCAGACATATTTGTATTTATATTGCCATCATTCTTTTCTAGACATTTACTTTCTACTGAGCCCTTGGGATCAGCTCCATTTTTTTGTCCCTCCCATCCCCACCCCACCCTCATGGCCCCTTGAAAAATTGTTATTATTTTCCTATCTCATGCTGACTGCTGTCTCCCCTCCCCTCTGGTTTCTTTTGCTCTTCCCCCTGAAGGGGTGTCTGTGATTATGTGCCATTCATTACAATTGGTTCCCCTTCCTCCCCTCCGCTCTCCACTTCTCCCTATTCTTTGGTAACACTATTCCCAATCCTGTTCCTGGACTTCGTGTGTTGTGGGCTTTATCACTTGTCTACATCTATGCACATGATCCAGAGTAGGAAGCAACACTGAAGTCGTGATAGTGAGGGGTGAGAAAGCCTCGAGGGACCAGAGGTAGACTGCGTGATCCATTGGTGCTCTCCTGCACCCTGACTGACTCATCCTTTCCCTGGGATCCCTCTGTGGGGGGATGTACCATTCTCTACAGATGGGCTTTGGGTCTCCACTTTGACCCCCCTTGTCCTCAACAAGTTTTCATTTGTTTGTTTATTTTTTCTTAATCTTTTGATGCCCATTATCCAGTCCCAAAGACACCTCATGATCACACTGGCTGGTGTGCTTCTTCCATATGACTTGTTGCTTCATTGTTGCAAGGCCACTTGTTTCACTTCAAGTCTTTAAGACCCCAGATGCTATATATTTTAATAGCGGGGCACCATCCACTTTCTTCACCACATTTGCTTATGTATCCATATTGTCTTCAGCAATGGTGTGTGTGTGTGGGGGGGGGGGAGTTAAGCATCACAAAATGCCAGTTTGTTAGAACAAAGTGTTCTTGTTTTGTGGGAGGGTATGAGCTGAGACCTTCAGATCAACAAACCTTCAGATGGGGGGAAGGAGCTGGCATACCACCCCTAACCAGGAGCAAACCAAGACATAGAAAGAGAGAAGGTCAGCCCGCCTAGACGCCATCGAGTCCAAAGGAGGATGTCCCTGCACAGTGCTAAGGCACAGAGCGGACTGTGAGGCAGCCAACAACTGAAGACATGGTGTGCCCTACCTGGGTGTACTGCAACTGAGCGGGGAAATAGTGTGGTCTGAATCGCCTGCAGTGGGATAAACCAAGAAGGGAGCATAGCAGATAAACAATAGGAATAAAGCCAACCCACAAAGCCCCAAAAGAACTCCCAAAATACACTTTGGGCTAGATGATCTCTGGAACTTCCCCAGGACCAGGATGGACAGATTTATGAAGGCCAGAAGACAGATGTGGAACTATGTATTATTTTGCTTTTGTTTTTCTCATCACCTTTTTTTCTTCCCTTTTCCTTTTTCAATCATTTGTTTTCTTATTGTTTGGTCGAGGACCTTGTTGGTTTGCCTATTTATATAACATAGGCATGGAAAGCAAACCTGGGGAGAAAGCAAAGGGGCCAATGGCCCCAAAAGACAGAGGGTCTTGGGGGGATAAGGTAATGGGTGGAAGTGTGGTGAAAAAACCATAGACAGGGGAACAAGTAGGGAATTAAAGCCAACTACGAGGCGGTTGTAGAGATCTTGTAGATATTAGAATAACAGCAATGTAGCTGAGAGCAAGTATGAAGAGGTGAAAGAAGAAGGAAC